>JASDQU010012540.1:23765-55939 GCA_032191745.1 Picea mariana
ACAAAATTATATTTCCACAACGATCACATTTATTTCCACCAACACATTGTTTTTGGTAAAATAATTCATCACCTTATTTTTCACATAGAATTTCAGATATAAAAGCACATAATGTGGAAGGAGGAGGTGAACTTGGCCATGAAGTTTTACCAAAATCAAGAAAAGTGTTGTAATATAACTCGAATTCCCATTAAATTCCTTTTTCAGTTAATTAATTTCGAAAAACCTCCCCCATACACATGTCACCCATCCCCTAGTCGCACCAAAAAATCAATTTTATTAATTAATTAAATATTTCTATTTCCATCACCCACCTAAAAACATTCCTAAAAACGCTCCTTGGTGTCCCAATATTCCCTTACAAATCTTAAATGACTTACGTCTTACTTAATTCCTAGTTGAGTTCATAAATAGCAAGTTCTCAAGGAAAGATTCCTTACTAAGTTAGACATTCAACTTTTTCTTTAGGTTTCCCCTTTTTCTTTAAGTTTCCTATTTCTTTTAAGTTTCCCTCTTTTTCCTTTTTAATTAAAAATCAATTTAGCAAGTGTAGATAAAAAAACCATTTACCATTTTTCCTCTTTAATTAAAAATTAATTTAGCAAGTTTAGATAAAACAACCATTTACCCTCTTTTATTTTTAACTAAAAATTAAATTAGCAAAAGTAGATAAAAACAACCATTTTCCTTTTTAAAATTTTAATCCTCCATTATAATTTTGACTTTAATAAATAAATTTAAATTTCTTATCCCCCTTCTTGTTACATGTTTATTTATTATTATTATTATTTTTTTTGACCACATGTTCTACTTAGACCTAGGTTTTAATTTCACTAGGCTGAGCAACATTGTTATTAGGGAAAAATGTTTTTAAATCTTACTTATCACATGATTCATTTTAAGGCCGACTAGGTTTATTCACTTACCAGCTAAAATCGTGACGTGCCCTTTAGGATGCACTAGGTGCTCCAAGGGTGCCATCGCCTCTTTCTGTTTTCCTTGCACGACATGCCCTTCAGGACACACTACTTGCTCCAAGGGTACCACTCGCCTCTTTCCGTTTTCCTTGCACGACATGCCCTTTATGATGCACTATGTGCTCCAACGGTGCCACTCGCCTTTTGACTGACTTTGGTAGACATCAAACCCCTAGAGTCAATAGTCTGCTAGGTGATCTTGTGTGAGACTAAGGGCCTCTAAGGAATAAGGCCCCTACCTTATTATGCACCCCTTAGAATCATCATGAGCGACTGGCATAGTCTGCCCTCACGACATCGTGGGTCTTCTCAAACTAGGTAATTGTTAACCTACAGTTTGAGCCACAACGGGAGTTCTAGTAGGTTGTGGCAGGGTTGCTTCCACAATTCTCCCTCAAAGTCTCTAGTTGTCGTGCGTGACCCCTCTACTCCAAATGTGAGTTTGGTCAACAAGCTATCGTCAGCCTACATCCATCAATGAATCATGTCAGCAATAATAATCAATCATCATAACATCTAATCATATGTACATACGTCACATCAACAACATTTAAACCCAACAGTCCACTCCCTGACTCGATCTGGAGTCCAATGGGTATCATCGATGCCTCTGCATCCTCAATGTCCAAAGTCTTGCACACTCAGGAGAACCCATTCAATAGCACCTGTCTACATAAATACAACAAAATGACATATAATCAAATCCATCATATCTCATAATCATAATCAAACGACCAATAGTATAATAACTTGGATCACTTGCAAGCAAGTTTCCTCAAAGAATAAGTTCTCTCAGTGCGCGTAAGAGAGGGATGTTACAAATAAACTGCAACTATAATTATTTTCACAATGGTGATATTTTTTAATAGACCTCAAACACTATCAATTTTCATGAAGACTTTGGTATTTTGTATATACCTCTCATGAGTTGGAGAGATGTCCTCATTCTCCTCATGTATTTTTATCCTAAAATAAAATTTACCCTACAATTTACCATAAAATTAAATTTTCACATCAAATGGGGATTGAATTACACTCTTATGTGCCTTAGATATTTCACAGTGGACTCCAAATCCTCTCCTATGTTTCCTCTATTTCCTCTATCACTTTCAAACTAGAAAGGTTCAATTATTATGTCTCCTCTATCATGGTTGTGCTCCTCATTCCCATAGGTAGATGGGATCCATGATATGGAAATGTCCCCTCCTCATACTCTTATCCTCACATAAACTTTCACTGTAACTGGTATTGCAACTGGTGCTACAACTGACACTACAACTGATGTTGCAATTGACACTGTAACTAGCACTGTAATTGCAACTGACACCGTAATTACATGCAAGGGATCTTCAATTTTTGAGGAATTACATGCAAGGTACCTTCAATTTTTGAGGAATTACATGCAAAGGGACATAATATTTCTAATGTTCTTACTCTCCTTTTGCATTCTTAGAGGTAATATTCTAGCACTTTATAATTTTGAATTGACCAATTTAGATCTAGTTTTATGAACAAAATTGTAAATAAGGCTCAGTAAATTTTATAATTCATCAAAAATATAGTTCCTTGTTTGAATGGACATGAAAGTAAACTAAAATAAATGATTCAAGAATCCTAGATATTCATAAATACATGTACTTTCAATGCAAAATATAAAATTATGGAATGTATGTCATTCGTTTAAAGAAATTGTAACGATATCCCATCTTCAATTATTTGTTCGTGATCGTCTTTTGACATTTTCCATTTTCTAACTTTTGATTTTTTTTCTTGATTGAACTTTTGTTAAATTTATGCACGCTACACATACCAAATGACTATATTTACAACTTATGACATCCAACTGATAGTCTTGAAGTGAACATGACTATCGGTTTGATGAGTTTCGTGAAAACAATAGCCTTTCAATACGATGGATCCTCTTTCATATATAAAACCATTATCATCAAAATCTTCTAATAACCTTATCTTTTGTTCTATGCATCACATCAAATAATATTTCACGTTTTCAGTGTTGTCTAAAGGTGCAACCACGACAAAGACATCTCCTACAAATAATTCGATATGTTCCAACAAGCAGTTCGTGTTAGATTATCACTCAATGCACATGCCATTAAACTCATCTACTATATATAAATTTTATATATCCAACTTACAATTACATCTACAAGTTGTTTAAATATTTAAAAAATATATTTTCAAACAATTGAAACATAAAAATTACCTTCTCTAACAAGATCAAAAACTCTATCACCATCATCTGACACTATAGTTTCATTTGATTCCATATCCTCTGAGCTTGCAAGTGGCATTTTCCATTTTATATTAAGTTCGGTATGTCTACAAGCTTTAACATATTCCACATTTTCATTTTTGCAAATCTCTATGGATTCTATGTCCTCTATGCAAACTGAACAAAAACAAGATTCATTTCTTCTATCAAATGCAAACACATTTTGATAGTGTTTTGTTTTAACTGAATGCAGTTTTCATGTCCCATGTATTATACCGGCTTCATATGGGATTGATATATTTACATCTTGGTTTCCAACATACAAAAAAAAACTGCACAAGACAAGAACTTGTTAACTTGAAATCCATCAAGAAAATGATTGAAGATCATATAAATTTGAACACGTGAATAAAATTATCATGTGTACATGTGTAACATGTATATATACACACCTGCGCACATCCCTTGACGGATTATTTTCACGACTTATCTCCAGTTTGCACCATTCAACAACTTGATCAACGGATTCAAATCGATTGGTATGGGGGTTCATCTGATACCTTTGATGTGTTTGTTTTACACATGCCCCTGCACCGTCGTGCTATCCTTTTCCATGACCATTCTAAAAAAAAATCCAACAATGTGTAATGTTTTATTTCTTATGAAGATGACACAACCAAAAGATTGATCGTGAAGATTTGAACTGACCTGCACATCCATCTGACCATATCCAATGTCGATCAAATCCGATCCCACATTCTTTCAATGAATCATAAAATTGATCAAAACAATGTTGTACATAATGTGTATCGTGTGCTTGATCATCACTTATATAAAAGTGATATTCTTTAATAACATGTTGATTGTCATTCGTGCTTTCTATGTTATCAAGACTCCATTAAACATGTCTATATAGAACGTGGAAAAAAATAGTGATTTGATCATAATGATAATATTCACTTTGTATTTCTTTTTGTGTAGCGAATGTGTAATTCTTTACAAAATCAACTACAGACAAAATTGTCCCTAGTGGAAACACTTCACATGATTATTTGAATTGTAGGTCTTGCCATCGAGCTCTATGTGAATGCTTGGTGTATTTATAAATTTCTTCCTCAAACGTCTTCAAAAAATCTATCACACAAATTTTATCTACTTTCAAATCAATCCTTTTGGAATAACATTTGAAGAATGTGGAGTCGTGTTGTTGATATATTCATATCTCTTCCAATTTATTGTTATATTAGAAAATGATTGATCATTCATATCAATAGGATAATTTGAGTGAAACAAAATTATATTTCCACAACGATCACATTTCTTTCCACCAACACATTGTTTTTGGTAAAATAATTCATCACCTTATTTTTCACTTAGAATTTCAGATATAAAAGCACATAATGTGGAGGGAGGAGGTGAACTTGGCCATGAAGTTTTACCAAAATCAAGAAAAGTGTTGTAATATAACTCAAATTCCACATGATAACGACAACAAGAATTGTTACGAATAGTGATGAGTCTAACAAACCATGGTTTTTGTTGCACAAATGTATAGATGAAAATTTTAACTTCTTTGTGCTCTTCTTTGAACTTATTGAACAATTCTATTTGTGTCATTGACAATATATGTTTTTGATGTTCTTCATATTTTTTTCATGTTAATATTCGTCACAAAACATCCCTTGTATGTGGTGAAACATGAGATTTTGTCAACCAACAATTACAGGCTGATTTTTTAACATTTTTTGCAAGTCTATCTTTGTAGGGTTGTGTAGAAATAACTGTCCAACAAGAAAGTTCATCATTTGCAATCAAAATTTTCTATGTTTGTACAATGTTTTTCTTGAGGTTCCCATTGCTTTTTCCATGTGTTGTGTCAAACGATCTTTTATATTGCTAGATGAAACAACTGTTGTTTGTATCACTCTACGTGCAACATTGACATCTCTTTTTTGATATTTTCCAAAAGCTTTTAATACACTAGTTATATTGTCAAAGAAATTCTATTTTACCTTTTTATGTTTTGTCAACTTTTCAATACCCAATAATGATGTAGCTTCTTTTAAATTTCTTGAATTTAATAGATAGAGTAAAAGTTGAGCTTGTACTGTTACTGATTCATCTTTGAAAAAAATATTATAGATATTCTTAACATGATATCTTATATAATACTTAACTTCTTTCTTCCCAAATTTGTCAGTATCAACATTTTCTAATATTTCATCATCAATGTTGATATATTCTCCTGCATATTTCAATTTAAAGTTTATATTAAAAAACAAAACCCAAACATAAATTCACTAAAATATCTACAAGTGTTCATAGATTATATTATCTAGATTTATGTACATACCTATAGGTGATTCAGCTTCTGCTTCAATTTCGGTTTCAACAACTTCATCGACGTTATGAGGAAAATCTATTTATGTTTTTTGAAAAATATCAAATCTGAATTACAATCAACTATATTTTAAACAATAATTTAAATAAATGAATTCTATACTTTTAATATAGACAATATGTACATGCATACCTGGTTAGACTTCTTCTTGTTGAAAATCTGTATTTAGATCATCATCGTTTCTTTCTTCAATATTTTCACGTTATCGTTTCTTTCTCCAATAATTCTCTTTCCTTTGTTTGTTATGACGAGTTTCATCTCGAGTGTGATCGAATTTTCTCTTGCGCAAACTTTTGTTTCCCATGAGTATAGCTATCTATAAAAGTTTTTAAAAAATTCAACATTTCAGAATAGTCCCAGAAAAACTTCATTATCACAAAAATTATTAAAAAATAATATCAAGAATTTTATATTAAACAAAGCCTTCACCTTGAAAATAATGTTCAAGTTAGTTTTCACCTTGAAAAAATGTTCAACAAAGCCTTCAATATATAAATTTTTATTCCAATAAAATCTTGAACTTCAAAAAGATAAAAGCAAATTTTCATTCAAAACATCAACCACCTTGTTCAAAACAATGAAAAAACAATGAAATGAGCGAGTGAATTGTGTTAAATTGGTTTGACCGAAAGCATATTTATAAGATTTGACACCAATTTAAACGAAACGACGTGTCCCTTTATTTTTCCCGGCTAAAAGAATTCTCTCACCCACTTTTCGGTCGAAAAAATAATGTTTGGCCGAAAAGTGAGGAATCCGTTTTTTTCTACGGATTCCGTTAGAAAAATATATTTCGTCTGAAAAAATATTTTACGACCGAAAGCCTGCGAATGGGACTGTTTGTAGAAACCTAAGAATTCCCTCCATCTTACTTGAACTTTGGAGGTTGCGGACCCCTTGAAAATATTCAATTTTTAGTTTTGAAATTGATACCAACATTTGCAAAATTGAATCTACTTTCAATGGATATAATTTTTTTCATTTTTATTTATTTTTATCTAATTTTATTTAGTTTTATAAAAAAATCACTGCATAATGTTTTCAGGTGACATTTTGATTCAGTAAATGGAATATCCATATCTCTAAAAATACACAGTGGAAAATTTAGAAAATAATATGTTCAACATCCTTAAACTGTTCTCTTCAAAAGGGTATTTTTAGATTTTTACTTTTAATTACAAGTTAAGATAGATACAAGGTGGGGGGAAACATGTGTTTAAAATATGCAACTTTTTCAGCTTGTTCAACTTAAAAAAAAATCTAGAAATTATAATATTCATCCGTTAGATTCAAAACTATAGTCATAAGAAAACAGAGTCTCTGTAGATTGTTGCAGTATATTTCGTTTGTCAAAAAAAAAGGTTTAATAATACATACATTGTTGGGGGAAAAATAACTCATTATCATTCCTTTCATTTTTAAGGAACATACTGTGAAACAAATGCCAAATTGACGTATCAAATCTCAATAAAAATAATTCCTAAAATAGTCAGTAGAAAGCTTACAAAATTATTCACAAGTTTTGTTGTTAGTGTAAAGTGAAATTATAAATAAAAAAAATATGTTTGTATACCGGAAGTTGAAGAACTTGTGAAAATATAGTTTTGTTTCTCATAAAATAAGCAAAATGGACACCCATCTTGATGATTTTACCCCAATAGTGATGCAACTTATGGGATGCCTCGTTACTAGTGCATCATAAAAGACAACGCATCGCTAAAAAACTATTGGTGCTCCAAGAACAATGGAGCCCCAGTACTTTCCCTTTAGCCAACTACATTGTTCATTTTTCAACATAAAAAATTAAACGTAGCAGTCCATCAAGGTCTATGAAACACATTGGTGTTGTGAACTGCATGACACTAGGAAAAATATTTAACAATTTATCATAGTGGTGTGTCTAATATAACACCCCATTACTGGTGCATCTTAAAACAAATGCATCGCTAAATAAAGTGTCGATGCTCCAAGGAACATGAAGAACTAGTGTGTTCCATATGACCAAGCATGCCACCTAGTTTCCAAATTAAAAAAAAAATAATAAAGCGATGTGTCCTGGTGATCCAAAATGGATCTAAAAAGGCAAAAAAATTCAAAGTTCTCATACTCGGACAAAACTAGTGCCATCACGTAGTGCTTGTCGCATTGATTCCAACAATATATTCTTTTTTGAAAATGGACTCCGTATGGTGAAGTATCACGTTTTGAAGTTTTCTCCAAATAGACAAAAAAGTCAACAGTCTGTACTGCTGAGATCAGCAGTACAATCGACACGTAGAAGATGATGTCATCATGATGTCATGATGACATTAGCATGCTAATGTGGCAACACCAGAGGATGACACATGTCATGTAGATTTGGCGTTTTCAGGGCTGAGTTACGAAATTGACACGTGGACTGTACGGATGCTGATGTGGCAGTTCATATGATGACGTGGCCCAGTGACAACTCGTTGTGTGGAAGTACATATGGTATGCTAGAAGTGACGTGGCGATAGGTGGTAGGCTCTAAGTTGGACACGTGGCGGTACAAGATGACTGTGTAGCTGAGTTGGCGACTGAATGGGTCGGTGAATGTGCAGTTGACTGTGTGGACGAGGCCAATCCAGATGTGACACATTTCCTAATCACAGGGTGCCACATGGCACCCCGGATCGGGCCAAGAAGGTGTGGGTAAAAATTTGTTATGTCCTTCGAATAGTTCGAACCTTGAACCTATCCGAAAGCAATGACTTCACAACTCTCCGCTGGCCAATATGACAAGATGGCATGGCTTGATAACACTGCCTCCCATATTCCTTTTGGTTAACTATTTAGCGTGGAGTTTGGGGGTTAGCATCGATCGACGAGGGCTACTCGTCGACGAGGGCTATTCGTTGACGAGGGTTCCTTCCACGTGAGCTGAGAACCATGGGCGCGGGTTCCATTTGGCCCTGGCACCCGGCCACATGACCTTCCATATGACCAGGAGCATGGAGAAAAAGGGCACACGACAATAGTTTTTTGGAAAGTGGGTTTTCCACTTTAGAAAGTGGATTTTTATGATTTTTAGGCCTATTTGAAGGGGTTTTAGCCCTAACTTTGGGGATTTGAGCTCAGGAAGAGGCCCAAATCATGGGGTGAGGTTGGATTTTGAACCCCAACTCCAAATCTAATTAACCAAACCTATTTTCCATGAGAAAGAAGTTCAAAACATGAGATTGATGAAGAATTTGTGAAGTCCAAGCCATTTTTATGCAGGGAAGCCAGGAGAGTAGTTGAGCTTTGGAGGCCATTTATGGGAGTTCTACTCCACCTTTTTCAATGTCATCTATTGTATTGAGTTCCTGAGATAGAGTAGAAAATTTTTGTGTCAGTAAGAAAAAAAAAGTGTAATTTTGATGTAGATTTAGAGCATTGAAGATTAATAAAAAACCTTCCCCACTGAGACAAAGGCTCAGAGACGTAGGTAGAGTTTTCAAACTTCGTTATCAACTTATGGTGTCTTGAATCTGCTTATGGTTTGTTTTTTTTACTTCCTATGTGTTGCAAATTCTATTCTTAAGATTCTTCTCTTTTTTATTAAGTCTTAAATAGTAAAAAGTTTCATGCAACATACTTAACCAAGTTATTTAAAAGATCATTTCAGATCACCTAGTGTAGTAAACACACCAAATATTTAATAATTATCATATTGGTGCATCATATAAAACACCTTGTGACCAGTGCCATGCATATAACCACACCGATAAATACATATCGATGCTCCGAGCATCATGGACCACTGATGCGTTACATAGAACCAACTACACCACCTAGCATAGAAGATAGACAAAATGTCATAGTGGTGCAATTTGTTGGATGCCCCATTGTGCATTATCTAAACCACACTTCCTAGTGCTTCTTTGGTTATATTCTACTGCATCGATAGCAACACATAATGTTATTATTGGTGCACCAATTACTTTTACACAATGTTTTGCAAACATAAATTAATTTCAGCTTTTGATAAATACAAAATAGTTATATATGTGTTTATTTTATAATTTTAGTTTTTTTTATCTCTCTCTCTCTCTCTATATGTGTGTGTGTGTGTGTGTGCGCGCGCCTAAACGATAGTTGTATTTGAATCATAGGCGACGAGGACAAGAGGAGGAGAAAAAATAGTAACAATGAGTTGACACATACAACTTTGTACGTGAGTGGGAGGCTTGAGAGAGGGAGAGGGAGATGATCCCTCTCCCTATTACACCTCAAACTCATTCCATTTTTAAGGAATGTTGGCCTCCTCAAGTTTTATGAAGAGGTTACATCCCTCAGGGGGAACTCTTTGTTTTTACAAGTGTTGATCCATCGTTGGGATCATGATCGACATGCATTCAAGGTTGGTCCCAATTTGTGGTATCATCCCAAGGAAGATGATATCTATTTTATCATTGGGTTGTATAGGAGGGGGGAGGTTTGGCCTTAGTTTCCTAATCTACCACCTAGCGTTGTATGAGAGAGCCACCTAGCATATGTGTAGGGAAATGTTAGTTTGGACATTGTTTCTTCTTTGAGATTCCAGGTTGGTGGTGGTAAATTATGGATAGACTCATTTGGTATAAAGGAGGTTAAGCTCCTTTATCTTATTCTCTCATCATTGTTACACTCTTCCTCTGATGGAAAATGCATTATTTTCCCTTTGATTTATTATGCATATAGTTTAGTGCAGAGGCTCTGATTGATTAGGTGGTTGGATATTGTTTGAAACAATTTTGTTTTGCATTGGATCATCTTTTCATTTTTTTTATGGGAGGATATTCTTCCCATTCACATTAGATTTATTTACATTATTTTTTTAGAGGTTTCATTCCACTCGACCAGAAGTACCCTGCTTTCCTCCTAGGCCTATGATTGATGTTTGTATTCGCATGTGGGAAAATTGTTTCCCAAGAGGGGCCAATTGGTGTGGTTGTGTACTCCAGTCAGTTGGGAGATATGTGAGTTTTTGGCTAGAGAGGACAATCATGTCCTCAATCTTGTATAATATTCATACACAGGATGGATTGAAGAGGATGTCCACACATCCTATTTACCGCAGTCAAGCCAAAGGTGTAGAGAGGTAATATTATCATTATGTTTTGATAATTCTAGTTTCATATTTTTATGTCTTATTTAATGCACATGTAATTTATTGTCATCTATTGTTTTACATATATTGGTACATATGTTGGGGATAAGCTTCCCCAATAGGATGAGGATATGAAAGAGAAAACAAATTATCCTCCAATACATAGAATCGTCTTGCCACATAGGCCGGATCAGAGAATCTAGGAAAAGGTGGCATATCACCTATGTGGTCTGATGGTTAGGCATGGAGTCATACCCATACTAGTTCGATAGATATTACAGATACCAAATTTTTCTACAATATGGGTGACCCTATCTCATGAAATGACATCACTGTTGCATCCTATTTTCAGTTCCCTTAACTGCATCGAGATGTTGATGGATGTTACTCATGATCCTCCTCCTCCTCCCGCTTGTGTTGTTGCTTCTCCTCTACATGTGTCACCATCCATTAATCCTTTCCCTTCTCTTCCACATGTGTCACCATCCATTGATCCTCCTCCTCCTCCACTTGTGTCACAATCCATTGATCCTCATCCATATCCTCCACACGTGTCACCATCCATTGATCCTACTGATTCTCCTATACATGCATCACCATCCATTGATCCCCATCCTCCTACTCCTCTACTTGTGTCACCATCCACAGATCCTCATCCTTCTCCTCCACATGTGTCTCCATCCATTGATCCTCCAAATTCTCCTCCATGTGTGTCACCACCGACCGATCCTCATCCTCCTCCTCCTCCACTAGTTTCACCCTCCATTGATAATCGTCCTTCTCTACATATGTCACCATCTACTAATCCTCCTCCTCCACATGTGTGACAAGCTATTGATGTTGTGGACAATATGTTCACATTGGGTGTTTCATAGCTTGATCCTGGTGGAGAGACACATGAGAATAAACTTTCGTCATAGATTTTTGACCCAGGTACTAATATATCCTCTACCTTTGGTAGAAAAGGAACCGATTCCTCTAGCTTTGGTAGTGGACCTAGCTAGTCGTGGTACTATTTGACATGTATATTGATTGTTTTATATTTGAATTGAGATGTATATATGACATGTTTATTGATTTTGATTTTGATGTATATTCATATGTATATCACTCATGTATATATATTTTTTTCATATCATGTTGATATTGTTGTTGTTTGATTTATAAAATGTATTATGAGTATGCTAATGATTAACATTATTAACAATTTCTCTTTTTTTTTTTTAATTAAATTTGAGATGTATCACTCGTTTAAATTTACAATTTTCATATAATGTTTAACTTTACTTTTATGAAATCGTTTAATTTGGATTGTGATCACAAAAACTTATAACCATCAATGCCATATAATGTTTAACTCTTCTTCAAGGTGAATTGTTTGTTTTCCATCAAGACACAATATGTTGATTAAACGTGTTTGGAAACAAAAATACATAAATATTATGAGCGGAATGATTGTGATTTGAATAATTATGTATTTTCATATATTGATGATGATGATGGTTAATGTCCACTATAGACCAAAATTGGTCTATCAGACCTTAAGAAAAGTAAGTGACTACTTGTATTTTTTTAAATGTTATTTCGATGCTTGAAAATCATTAAGAGAAGTGTTCCAAGATCTCTAAAGTTTTGATGAATTAAAAGGTTAAGAAGGTAGGTATTGTGACAAATATTTTGAAATTGAGATCTAATTTGGGTATATGCAGGGCACTCTAAGAGAAAGTGTTTTTCATCTTCAATACTCTTGGTGTCACAAGGGTAACATATTCTTCCCTGCCACGGTGTTATGGGGATTGCCCAATGCCTAGCCTCACTATGCAAATCATGAGAAATAGTTCTTATTTTAGCAATATTGATTCTCTTCTTTATGTTATTCAAAACATAGAAACACTTTTAATCTTCAAGATTAGGGTTAACCATTTCCTTCTAACGTATTAATTTTATTTTATCCTCTAATTATTTATTGCATCATATATTCTCCTTAAATTTAGCTTGTACAATATTTTTAATATCATCAATATTCTACATAATAAATTCTTCTTTTATTCCCCAATGATTTATCCAAGACTTGGCATCATTATGCCATCCTTGTTTGAGTTATTGTTGGTTTTTGTTCGAGTCTGAAGAAATTTTGAAGAACCTCTTGTCATCCATGTTGTTTATCACATTCTGATTAAATATTATGATCACATTACACATAATTTCATCTTTATTATATTCAATATTAAATGATACCTATGATTGATGATTCACTTTAGTTACACTACCTTAGAAGCGTTTATACCATGTTTAATACAATATGCTTTTATTTTTTAATTATCAAAGTAAAAAAAGACCTTTTAATATTTAATGTTTTTCGAGCACAAAAACAAAATTATAAAGAATCACTTACCCTCTTAAGGTCCGATAGACCAATTCGATCTTAGTGGACGTTAATCATCATCATCATGATAAAAAAAAGTTGATAATAAAAAAATCTCAATTTTGATTCTCAAAATCTCTAAATATTATTTAAAATTATTTAATTTTGGAGATTGAAAGAGAATTAAAATCAATATTTTCTAAATCAATTATTTGTTTTAACATTTTTTCTTATAAAATTTAAATAAATATTTTTTAAAAAATAAAAAAGAAGAATGTAAAATATTATTATTGAAAAAAAATAAAATATTATTATTATTATTATTATTAAGAATGTAAAATATTTAATGAAAAAATATTATTATTGAAAAAAAATAAAATATACCAATAAAGTTACTAGATAGACTCGATTACCAAAACCACATAGCTTAATTCAGTCCATGACAAGTTGCATTCGATTACAATAAAATAGCATTCGATTACAATAAAGTAGAATGGAAGCTTAATGACCCATACATTGGATATCTTTACAATAGAATTTTTCCATACACATTGGTTGGTAATGGGCATAGATGTTTGGGAAGTGGTGGAAGACCTTGGAAAGTTTCACGGAATTCTTTAGGCTCTCAATTCAACATTCTTCATTCTCATCCCCAAAGAAGAAAGATAATTTTATTAGATAAATTGAGACTAATTTCCCTTTGAAACATGACTTACAAAACAATATCCAAAGTAATTTTCAATTGACTAATTCCTATAATGTCTCTTGTAATGAGGAATGTTGATTAATTAGATATGTTGAAAGCATTTAATTGATTCAATTGAGAGCTTTCGGTGAAAAGGCTAGGGACTTTTGGTTTTAGTCAAGAATGGATTAATTAGGAAAGAAATTTGGTATCTTCTACCATGGATATTTTATTGGATAATTTGTCAAAATAGATCTAATAAAATTATTGAAATCTTTATTGTAAATATTAGTTTTTTTTAGATTTCATATTCTCTAATTACTATTTTTTCTGTTTAAATGTATGAAATGGTTAAAATGATAAAAATAGAGAACATAAATAAATACTCACACATCATCCATAAATAAATACAAGATATAACCTAAGAAACCCAAGAGAGTATCAATAGCTTCCAACATTAAGTGTACTAGCATATGATGCCCATAATCAAGAGCATGCACAAAAACTTCACTAGCTTATATGAGTAATGAATGTGAGAAGAGATGGTTCATAAATGGTCTTGGGGTTTGTTTTGTGGCACTGACACCATTGGTTTTACAACGACCGAGAAGGTAAAGCATGTCTATGGATATGAAGTGGTTTCCCAAGTCGTGGAAGATATGCAGAACAAAATGATATTCACAGTTTTTCTGTTCTAAGACTTTTGCGATCAATGTTATGGTAGGAGTGTTCTTTCAAATTCATCACATCAGTGTTTAATTCGATGTTTTAGACCAAAAAAATGTGGTCCATCATCAGGATAATATATGAAGAAAATATAATCAGTAACAAGATATTTATAAGAAAAATTAGGTTAATATTTAGCATAGCGCTGACTCATTATATAATGGAATACAAAAAGATTTATGATTTATTACCTAGAATCAATTCTAGTGGACAAAGTTGGGATCCAATTATGACTAATATTCCAACCATCATCTCCAGGGATAAAGGATGGAAATTTATATTAAAATGTAGAAACATGGGCTAATCTTACTAGTCCTCAATATCCAAAATGTAAAATGTTTGGCGATAGTTTTGTAAAAATTTTCAAATTTCTAAGGATTTTATATAGTTTCTAAAACTTTTAGGAAATTTTAAGGTAAAATTATTTTATTCTATGGAATTTGGATGAATTGTTCTTAGAAAAATGGAAATTGCTGAATCTTTTTTTGGGAAAAACCATGGAAAATTAGCCCATTAGTGAAATTTAGCCCCTAAAATCATCTATGAGATTCATCTCTATTTAGGGCATTAGGTTGTTTTTCAATTTCGATGGCTTCCCTAAATTTCCTATTCTGATAATGATCTACTCTAGCAAGAGAATGAAGGGATTAGTACATTAACAATGATTTGTTTATCCAATGGTGATAGTGTGGGAAACAATAATAGGATAGATACATTGCACACTAATCTTGATTCCAGTATCTCCAACAATGGAAACCAAGAAAGTGAATGCAATAATTTGGTTGTCAACCTGTCAAACCAACCCATCGATGATTACACTATGAAGATATTAAAGAGAGGTCTGAACTTTGTTATTGCCCCACACAAAATTCCTATCGAAGATATCTTGTGTAGCAATGAAAATGGAATTAGAGACTTTCTGGATATTGTTAAAGAACAAATTAGGCAAGATTTCTTAGTGATTCTTCGAAAATCAAAACCACCCAAGAGAAATATCACGAAACAAGAACATTTAGCTCTTAAATCCCTAAAAAAACCCAGAATATAGTAGTTCTAAAGGCTGAAAAAGGTGGGGCTATGGTCATTATGAAAAAGAGTGATTATATTGGGAAAATCATAGACCATCTCAATAATAGTGGGGTTATAAGAAACTCAATAATAACCCTCTAAAAAATATTGCATGGGAAGTTTTCAATGCCATTAAATTAAGCAATGAAAATGATAATGATAAAAATAAATTGGTCATCAGTTGTCCTTCCACCCCGAGGATTTATGGCCTCCCCAAAATTCATAAGGAAGGGGCCCCTCTTAGACCTATTTTAAACACAATAGGCAGCCCTACCTATCAACTGGAAAAGTGCCTTGCTTGTAAACTCAAACCCTTAGTTGGTAATACTATATCTTTTGTTAAAGATTCTGCATTCTTTGTCAGCAAGATCAAGGACATCGAACTTGACACAAATGACACTCTGGTAAGTTTCGATGTTGTTTTTATCTTCACTAAGATTCCTATTGATGGGTCTATAGAGGTTATCAAGAAGATTACTGACCAAGGAACGACTAAGTTAGTTGAAATTTTCTTGAACTCGACATTTTTTAGTTTCCAAGGGGAGATATATGAACAAGATTGTGGGGTTTCCATGGGATTCCCCCTCTCTCCAATTGTAGCTGATGTATTCATGGAGGATATTGAAACTAGAGCCCTTATTTCCTCTCCCCTTCAACCTAAACCATGGAATAAGTTCGTTGATGATACCTTTGTTATATGGCCCCATGGCCATGACAAATTGAATGAATTTACATACCACCTTAATAAATAGTCTAGTCATATAAAATTCATTATGGAGGTTCAAGATAAAGGTAGTCTTCCATTTTTATATGTCCTGGTCACAAAAACACCAGATGGATATTTATCCCACTAAGTTTATAGGAATAAAACCCACACTGAACAATACCTTCATGCTGAATCCCACCATCACCCTGCCCAAAAACCAGGGTATCTCAACACCCTAGCTACTAGAGCCTTTAAAATATCTAATGAAGAACATATTAATGAAGAAAAATCCCATCTCCTCAAGGCTTTTAAGTATAATGGCTATAATGAGCATATAGGAATTAAGGCCTTTCAAAATGCCAGTTAAGCACCTAGATATAAGGAACAAACTAATAATGACGGGTCCAAATTTTTCTTTCCATACATACATGGGAAAACTAATAAGCTTTCTATAATTTCGAGGAAGAAAAAGATTGGGGAAACCTTCAAACCCATAAAAATTATTATAAATTCTCTCAGATCTGTCAAGGACCCCACTAATCCCATTGAGCAAAGAGGTTTCTACATGATCCCTTTCTCATGTGGAAAGAAATACATAGGAGAAACAAGTCGTTCTTTTAGGATTCAGATTCAAGAACATGCCACTGATGTTAAACAAAATCGTACTCATCCCTCCGCTTTGGTTGAACACTTAGACAAGAATAAACATCACATTTGTATTGATAAGGACACAATTCTTTCTAGAGTAGATCACTATCACAATAGGAAATTTAGGGAACTGGTCGAAATTGAAAAACAACCTAACAACCTAAATAGAGGTGATGGCTGGAAGATTAGTCATAATTGGATCCCAATTTTGTCAATTAGAATTGATTCTAGGTAATAAATAGGAAATCTTTTTGTATAATTAACATCTTCACCTTCGGATGTACATATTTGGATGAAACACTCCCTAATGAAATTAAGATCACTAGAGTAGACGGTGCAATTTTTGGTGTTAAGTTGTATCTTGTTGGAGCCACTACTATTTTGGAGGATGATGCGACAGATCTCTTTGGAAAATGCATGCTTGTATTTCAAGAGACAATATAATATGGATTTACTTTGTTGGTTCATCAAGAGGGTTCCGATAACAATGTTTACGTCCTTGATCATGAAAATGTCTTCATTGACATTTGAGTTCTATGGCGTTGATTCAGAAGCGATGGTAAGAACTCAATTTGTGCACATCCCAACAATATTGAGGGGGGTGTATGTTCGCATTATTGATTTTCTATTGTCATTGATGGAAACATGAGTCAAACATGTACAGTAATCAGTGAAAGAGGAAGATCACCTTGGGGTAGAAGCAATTCATGATCATGATCACTTTTGATCATGATATAATCAAAAAATGATCCTATGTTCTTAAAGATCATGAGATATAGCGAGGGTATTCTATAAATAATACACACACAGAATCAGAGCACACAATGTTAAGGTCGAGGGAAAAGACCATGATAAATAGAGTATTGTGATCGTGTATAGACAATGCATAAACGAGCACACCGATCAAAGCTTAGAAGAGATGGTGCATTTCAAGTAACACAACAAAAATAGAGTTCTACAAATTAAAGAAATCCATGCAAAGGATTGTGGATTAATTGTGACCGTTCTTTTTTGAATTTCGGGAGTAATCACAACCATTGAATAGAGGAGAAATCATGTCTGTTGATGTAGTTTTTGGGACAAATTCAGGACAATCAGATCAAGGTGGAGCCAGAGGATAGGAGAAATTAAATCCCAACCATCATATCAAGATAGATAATCCTCAACCATAGATCAAGACCAATATGACTCTTGAACTTTGCCACTTCGACGAACATTGGAGATAAGGTAGAGGCATGAAATTGTGAAGTCATGAAATCATGCCAGGAGTTAGATCAAGGAGGGACTTCAAATGAATTCTCAACCATCTAATCGAGTTTAGTGGAAGGAAATGGATATGAATGAAGTTCAGGAGCATTCATAGTCATCCGATCGCTGGTGGAAACAAGGTCTAAATAGAAATTGTTGATTGAATCCAAGTGGAAGGATGACATAAGTTTCGACACTTCACCACTTCACCACATCGATGAATACTGTAGACAAGGAAGAATCCATGAAGCCCTGAAGTCATGAAATCCAAACAATCGCCGTGTGAGGGAAGGAATAGTCAGCCTGATGTTGATCACTCCGGGATTACGAGGAGTCCCAAACAACTAAAAATCCCGAAGAAACAAAGTACCAAAGCCATGAAGTGAAAATCCATGACCCAGGACGGAGACATGTGGCAGAAGACAAAGATGACACGTGGCCCAATCTGCTGGTGACAAGTGTTAAAGTCTATTTGGCAAATTAGGTATATGAAAGTCATGAATCAAGGTGACACATGGCAGTCACTCAACCAGTTCCACATCAAAAATGATGTCAGAAAGCCACGTCACTTTGGGATTACAGCCTCCGAGGATGTTCAACTTCTCCTACTTGAAAAATACCTGAAGCACTGAAGGTCGAAGTTGCAAATTAATCTTTTTCCATTGATCTAATATTCTCCAGAATATTTCTTGATCGTCTGATCGAGTACAGTGGAAGGATATAGTAACTATGAATCACAAAGTAACACTAATCGTTGATCTACTTCAGGAGCATTCTCGACCATTGATCAAGTGTAGTGGAAAGATAGAGTAAGCATGAGATGTTAACTGACAGCAAGTGACCATCATCGTGTTATGACTTATTCGGTAGGTAAACCTCCAGATGAATTAAACTACTTCAGGTTTCTAGTAACCCAGAGTCTTGGAGTGTCGAAACCTCGAAGTAAGATCTGATCATCCATTGAGAAGGGAGATCCATGGTCGATATCCAAAAAGTGCACAAAGAGAAGGCCATTAACAAAACACCTTGTTGAGTTTGCGCAGATTGTCCACTCAACCACAAATTAAGTTAGAACCATCTGATATACTAGTGAATAGAGTATACGCACTTCGATGGAATTTACTCTGGGGGAGTTGAAATATTGCAAAGGATGAAGTACCAGAGGACTTGGTTTCAACACCGATCGTGTGATAAGGTAAAGAAGCTAACAAGGAGCACAAAAGGGCCTATAATTAAATAATCCCTCAGAAATTTGAATACAACCTCATGTAGGAGAATAAGGGGGAAAAGATAAAGTGCTAACATAACAACACTTGGAATGGATAAGCCTGTGGTTTTGAGCCCGCGGTCACATAAAGGAAATATAAAGTGCCTGGGGCTTAAATCTATTTCTTATAGGAAACCCAAGAAAAACACCATAATAATAGAGAGAGTTGGTAAAAGATAAAATATGATCTATTGGAGGATTGGGGACACAACATAAGCATAAGAATGAAATAAAGAGGCATGTGATTGAGTTAAAAGAAATCGATCCATACATGTGATTGATTTATGAAAATCCCTCTTACTAAATTGGAAATATTTCATGATAATGTATGAATAATAATAGAGGAAGATATTAATTCTAAATTAAAAGACAAAACATTATTATTGTTAATTTAAATGAAGAGGTGCAATAGTTCAAAGTTCAAACAAAGGGAGACAATTCTTCAAAGCTCACACCAGTTGGAATACTATATAAGCAAGAAAGAACGATGAAGAAGAAGGTGTCTCTGCAGTCCAAATCAGAAGATCAAAACCAGAAGAAGAGTCCAAGAAGGAAAACTGAAGATACTTATGCAGTGTGGGTGGAAGGGAGGAGCAAGGAAGGATTAATATCCTTTTCTAAGTAAAGTGTGAAAATAAGGGAGTTGGTGTTTCTTAGGGTTGGTGCCCTAAAACAAGGGAGTTGGTGCTTCCTAGGGTTGGTAGCCTAAATCAAGGGAGTTGGTGCTTCCTAGGGTTGGTGGCCTAAATAAAGGGAGTTGGTGCTTCCTAGGGTTGGTGCCCTGAAGAAGGGGATTTGTGTTTCCAAGAGTTGGTGCTCTAAAGAGGAATGGTGTCCTTCACAATCACATATTATTCTTTATAAACTTTGTAATTCTTGTTAAGTATACTTATATAATTGATTCTTAAATACAAGTCCATTTTTTTTTTATCTACTGTGATGATAAATAGAATAACAAAGTAATAAGTAATTGTTTAAAAAGGTAATACTGATTCACCCCCCTCTTAGTATTTCCAAAAATTTGTATCAGAGCTAAGTGCCTTGAACACAATCTAATAAATGGAAGGTAGATCCTGCAAGTAATGGTTCAACAAGAGGGAATGTCTTGCAACAAATCACCATTATTTAAAGGAGATGATTATGCTCTCTTGAAAATAATAATGAAAATCTACCTTATGGCTCTTGGTTTTGATGTTTGGCAATCTATAGAAAATGGGTGCACTACACCAACTAATCCACCCACATATATTGTAGGAAATAACATTTTCAATGACAACTGAAGAGTAGTCAATGCCATTCTAGGAGGGTTAACAAATCTTATATTTGTGAAGGTAATGCATTGTAATTAATCTAAGGATATCCGAGACAAAATGGAGGTTATATATGAAGGAGACAATAAAGTCAATGAAGCCAAACTACAAACCTATAGAGCTTAGTTTGAAAATTTGAAGATGAAAGAAAAAGAGAACATTGCTCAATATCTGCATAGAGTAGATGAGGTAGTTAACTCAATCAGAAAAAATGGAGAAGAACTTAAATACAAACCCATTGTACAAAATATCTTAAGATCATTACCTATGAGGTATGATGCCAATATTTCTACAATTGAAGACATACATGACCTTGAAAAACTCATAGTAGATGAGCTCCATGGAATTCTTACAGCATATGAGATGAGGACATGACAAGAAAAAACATCAAAAGGAGAAACAACCTTTAAGGATTCTAAAGCAAAGAAGAATTAGGAACATATGTCTAATGAAGATCAGTTAGACATATCAGATGTAGAAGAGGATAACTTTATAAGGAAACTCCAGAAAGGATATGGAAAATATAAAGGAAAGTTACCCTTCAAATGCTTCAACTATGACAGAATTAGACACTTTGATAACAAATGTCCCTATCCTAAGCAAGAGGAAAGTGATGATTAAAGAACTTTCAAATATCAAAAGAATAGAAAAACCAAAGATAAAAGGAATTTCTACAAGAAGAAGAAAGCTTTCTTTACCCAAGAAGACAATAGCTCATCTGAAGAAAGTGAAGAAGAGGATCCAGAGCTTCTATTTATGGGAATGAAAACTCAAGATGATAATCATTTGAAATATCAAGAAGAAGTGAACCCTAAGTAAGAATTTATCCTTGCAATTGAAGAACTAAGAAAATCTTAAAAGCAAAACAAGTTACTAAGGGAACAACTTCTAAAGTTTGAAGAAGTTATAAAATCAAGAGAAAAGGAGGTTTCCAAAACCATTAGTGATTCATAACAATTGGTTATTGAGTTACAAACCAAATTCCAAGAAACCAAAAGAAAAGAAGAAATATTGAATAAGGAACTCAATGAAAAACAAAAACCATGTAATATATTGGAAGATGAAATAATTTAGCTAAAAGAGAAACTAGAAAAACAAGACATTCAGTCTAATTTTGAAGACAACTCAAAAATCTTGAACAACATTATTAGTAGTCAGAGATCATCAAATGATAAGACAAGACTGTGATATGATCCCTCTATAGAACAAAAGAATGACCAAAAACCAATTAGCTATGCAGATGCTCTTAAGAACTCCATAAGAAGAGAAGAAAATAAGGCAAGGACAATACCATTGAAGACTGTCCCAAATAAATAGAAATCGACACTCCCTACTAAAGAAAAATATAAAAAAATAATAGAATCTTCAGAAGGAATCCCTCTAACATAAATCAATATATTTTCCTTGGATATTGTTATTCCTGCAATAATTTTGGACATAAAGAAATACATTTTTAAAGCTTATAGAAAGTACAATCCGAGAAATGTTCAAAGATATGAAAACAATAAGAATAATCTCGAAAGAAGAAATCACAACTCATTCTCTCCCTTACAAGACTTTAATATTGAATGCCAAAAATGCAACAATTATGGTCATAAGGCTAGTGAATGTAGATTGCCAAAGTATTCCATGAAGGCAAGTATCTCCAACATTAAGGAAAATTATAAGAATATATGGAGAAGAAAAGCTAAAGTACAAAGGAAGAAAAATGACGAAGATAGTGCACCTGAAATAGATAAAATTGATAATATCAGAATGATGGGTGAAGGGTCTGATAAGGTATATGAAAATCAGAGTTATGCATATGAAGTGGTTCAAGATCAAGAAAAGAAAACCCCTAAATAAAAATGTGACACAATTGTAGAACTTGATAATGTCATGCAAATAAATTATTCATTACCCAACAAATGGAAAATGCAAAAAGAAAATTCTCAATAAAAGGATAAATAAGCTTCTGTTGCACAAGACAATAATGATGATGATGAAATTTAAATATGAGATCAATTAGAATAATTAAGCGATGATGATCTTGGAAATTTTCAAACACTATTTTGATGATATACTAAAACTCCTCCTCAACAAAAAATATAAAAGAAAGAAAGGAAGGACGAATTAGGGAAGACTTAAGATTGTTCCTGTTGATACCCTTATGAATATTGAAGCATAGAAGAAAGAAGAGGATCTTGGTTTACAAATGAATAGATAACTAAGAATAATTTAAAGCAGCATGGTTTGATGGTATAAACTCTATTTTGTAGGATCTAACATGATTTGTTGCAGGTCTTCATCTGCCAAGGAACAATGTTGGTTATGTATTCTCTCAGTGAAGTTATGTGAATGGTTTCTGAGGAAGATCTGTCATGGTACATGACTAGTACACATGTGAGCTCCATTTATATATCTTATCATAGAGGCATATCATGTGTGATATGACACTTGTTTAAAGAACATTATTGGTACATCGATAGAGACACTTGTTGATGATCTTGATATATGATTGGTTCACTTTTGTCACATATTATTGACATATATTTTGCTTCATGGTTGATGCATGAGATAGTATGTATGACTGGAATATAGTTGATGTATGGTGTGGCATGAGTTTAGATGGTATATGCATGGACACGTCCAAGGATCATTATAGGAAGAACATATCATTCTTGAGTAGTTGAACTATGTTTCAGTAGAGCAGTAGTATATTGAAGTGGAAGCAGATTACAATGGTAGCATATTTTTCACCTTCCAGAGAAGATAGAGGGAGAAATACCCATAGGGGGAGTTATTCTTATTCCCATGATTGGTTGTAGCAGCATGATTCCAAGCAGAGAGATGATTTGCAGTCATGCCACCAACATTTCCTTAGAGTAATATCCCTTGTCCAAAGGGGGAGAGATTCATAGACATGGGGAGCATCACCTCAGGGAGTGTCACCCTAAAGGAAACAAGGAAAAATCCATTTTTTTCATTGATGTCAAAGGGGGATAAAAAGTAGTAAAACAAGTTCAATTCCCAAATTTAAATATGAGATCAATGATAAGTGGAGAAAAGGTACAAACTAATTTGTTTTACAGATATGTTTCCCTCAATGCAAAAGGGGAATATTATTGGTATTATTGATTGTGTGTTGTCATTGATGGAAACATTAGTAAAAAATGTACAGTAATCAGAGAAAAAGGAAGATCAACTTGGGCATAAGAATATCACCTTGGGGAAGAAGTAATTCATGATCACTTTTGATCACGATAGGATCAAAAAATGATCCTATGTTCCTAAATCTCAGGAGAGATAGAGGGGAGATTCTACAAATAATACACACACAGAATTAGAGAACGCAATGTTAAGTTCAAGGGAAATTATCAGTAGAAATAGAGTATTGTGATAATGTATAGACAATGCATAAATGAGCGCACCGATCAAAGCTCAGAAGAGATGGTGCATTTTAGATAACACAATAGAAATAGAGTTCTAAAAATTAAGGAAATCCACACAAAGGATTGTGGAGTAATTGTGACCGTTCCTTTTTGAATTTTGGGAGTAATCAAAACCATTGAATCGAGGAGGAATCATGTATGTCGATGTAGTTTTTGGGACAAATTCAGGACCGTCAAATCGAGGTGGAGACAGAGTATGGGAGAAATTAAATCCCAACCGTCAGAACATGATAGATAATCCTAAACCATAGATCAATACCAATAGGAATTTGAAAATTCTCCACTTAGGAGAAAATTGGAGACAAGGCAGAGGCATGAACTTGTGAAGTCACAAAATCTCGCCAGTAGTTAGATCAAGGAGGGACTTTGGATGAATTCTCGACCATCCGATCAAGTTTAGTGGAAGGACAGGGATAGGAATGAAGTTCGGGAGCATTCAAAATCATCTGATCTCTAGTGGAAACAAGATTTAAATCTCAATCATTGATCGAAGACAAGTGGAAGGATAATGTAATTTTCAACACTTCACCACTTCGCCACTACAATGAATATTGAAGACAAGGAAGAATCCACGAAGCCCCGAAGTCATGAAATTCAAATAGTCTTCATGCGAGGGAAGGAATAGTCAACTCGATGTTGACCACTCTGGGATTACGAGGAGTCCCAAACAACTAAAACTCTCAAATCCACGAAGTGCAAAGCCATGATCTAGGAGGGAGACATGTGGTAGAAGATAGAGATGACATGTGGCCCAATCAGCTGGTGACAAGTGTCAAGGTCTAGTTGGCACGTTAGGTATACGAAAGTCACAAATCAAGGTGACACATGGCAGTCACTCAGCTAGTGCCACATCAATAGTGATGTCAGCAAGCCATGTCACTCTGGGATTACAGCCTCTAGGGATGTTTAGCTTCTCCTACTAGAAAAAATACCCAAAGCGCCGAAGGCCGAAGTCATAAATTAATGTTTGGTCATTGATCTAAGATCCCCTAGAATATTTCTTGACTGCTCGATCGAGTATAATGGAAGGATAAAATAAGCGTGAATCATGAAGTAATGCTAACTGTTGATCTAATTCAGGAGAATTCTCGACTGTTGATTAAGCGTAGTGGAAGCATAAAGTAAGCATGAGACGTTAACCAACAACAAGTGGTCATCATCGTGTTATGACCTATTCAATAGGTAAACCTCCAGAGGAGTTGAACTAATTCAGTTTTCTTGTAACCCAGAGTCCTGGAGTGCCGAAACCTTAAAGTAAGATCTGACTGTTCATTGAGAAGGAAGATCCACGGTCGAGATCCAAAAAATGCGCACAGTTAGAAGGCCTTTAACAAAACACCTTGTTGAGTTTGCGTGGACCATCCACTCAACCACATATTAAGTCAGAACCGTCCGATCTACTAGTGAATAGAGTATATTCATGTCGATGGAATTTACTCTGGGGGAGTTGGAATATTGCAAAGGTCGGAAATCCTGAAGGTCGGAGTACCAGAGAAGTTGGTTCCAACACCGGTCATGTGATAAGGTAAAGAATCTAACAAGGAGCACAAAAGGGCCTAGAATTAAATAATCCCTCAGAAATTTGAATACAACCTCATGTAAGAGAATTAGGGGGAAGAGAGAAAGCGCTAAAACAACAACACTTGGAATGAATAGGCCTATGGTTTTGAGCTCGTGGTCACATAAAGAAAATATAAAGAACCTGAGGATTAACTCTATTTCTTGTAGGAAACCCAAGAAGAACACCATAATAATACAAAGAGCTAGTAAAAGCTAAAAGATGATCTGTTGGAGAATTGGGGACGCAAAAAAAAAATAAGAATGAAATAAAGAGGAATGGGATTGAGTTAACAGAAATCGATCCATACAAGTGATTGATTTATGAAAATCCCTCTTACTAAATTGAAAATCTTTCACGATAATGTATGAATAATAATAGAGGAAGATATTAATTCTAAATTAAAAGACAAAACATTATTATTGTTAATTTAAATGAAGAGGTGCAATGGTTGAAAGTTAAAACAAAGGGACACAATGCTTCAAATCTCACACCTGTTGGAATACTATATAAGTAGGAAAGAACGGTGAAGAAGAAGGTGTCTTTGCAGTCCAATTCAGAAGATCAAAATCAGAAGCAGAGTCCAATAAGGAAAACTGAAGATACTTATGCAGTGTGGGTGGAAGGGAGGAGCAAGGAAGTATTCATATCCTTTTCTAAGTAAAGCGTGAAAATAAGGGAGTTGGTGCCCTAAAAAAAGGGAGTTGGTGCTTCCTAGGGTTGGTGCCCTAAATCAAGGAAATTGGTGCTTCCTAGGGTTTGTTCCCTAAAACAAGGGAGTTGGTTCCCTAAAACAAGGGAGTTGGTGCCCTAAAACAAGGGAGTTGGTGCTTTGTAGGGTTGGTTCCCTAAAAACAAGGAGTTGGTGCTTCCTAGGGTTGGTTCCCTAAAAACAATGGATTTGGTTCTTCCTAGGGTTGGTTCCATGAAGAAGGGGATTTGTGTCTCCAAGATTTGGTGCTCTAAAGAGGATTTGTGTCCTTCACAATCACATATTATTCTTTATAAACTTTGTAATTCTTGTTAAGTATACTTATATAATTGATTCTTAAATACATTGTTCATTGTTGATCTACTATGATGATAAATAGAATAACAAAGTAATAACTAATTGTTTAAAAAGGTAATACCGATTCACCCCCTCTCTCAGTATTTCCAACAGTGTCTCTGGTACACCCAGGACCAAATCCAACACTTTATCAATACCCTGACGATATTGTTGGGAGCTCGTTCGATGCAACCATAATATTTTGTATTAAATTTATTGACACACCAATTATATTATCTATGAAAATACTAGCATTTATCTGATTCTTTAAAAATTTCCCCAATCGTCGGCTGGCTAATGAAAGAAATCACTCTATAATTATCGATGCACCTAGCGCCAATGTTAATCACATGATATTTTCTGACAAACCAGAGTAGATCTCAAGATGAGCTCTGGTTCATACCGTAGAAGTTCCCATGAAATTCTCTGGTACACAAAGGGAGATTTCCCGCAAACTACTCTGAAAGAAGGGACATGACTCCACCAAACTGTCTTTCGTCTTTTAGTTATAACATTTGACTTGGGTGCATGTTTCACGTGTTCATTATTCCATTGGAAAGGTATTTCCAAGATATACAACTTCCCAACTATATGATTTAAGAAATGACTCACCGATTTTCTACATTTTCAGTATTAATATCTGATACCTTGTCAACATCCCGAGAGAACACAACACCTCAACCATGAGCAAAGGAACCAAGAATCAAACCCAGGGAAGTTTATGCGAAATTTCAATTAGTGAAGGCTTCGGTTCTATGGGTTTGAATGCTTGATTTTAATATTTTATTTTGAAATTACTCTGAGGTCACTCATCTATCACATGTTGAATGGTTTCAGGTACCAATATCGAAGGGAGGTCGTACTTAGCTTCCTCACAATGTGATCTACAACCAAGGAAGATATAGGAATTAAAACAACAACACTTGTCGCACAACGAGGAACAACAAAGGAAATCAAACTCAAATTACTGAAGAGGGAGTCTGAACACTATGACAATCATAGATCTTAATTCCCAATCCAATCATTATGGAGGATGAGGAAAATTATAGCCAAAATCTATGATGGCCCACCAATGCTAAAACAAGAATTTGAAATGTAACCATTGTTTTTTCCTCTCATCATTACGAAGGGGACAAGGAATTTTTTTTGTAAATGAAATGTCATGGGGGAAGGCGAAAGGCCAAGAGTCATGATGAACTTCAATAAATACTAGAATGGTATCCAAAGAAATGTATTTTGGATTTTCAATCATTGTATACACTCACAAAACTATTTTTGAAGAAAATATTGTGTTAACTAAAATTGAGAAGCCTTCCTTGGATCTTTTAGGTACTATTGTTGAAACTGTTAATGTGGAGAATCCCTCGACACTATCTTTTGATAGAGAGAACAACTTATGTGCATTTTTGTTTGTTGTGAAATACTTCCAAAAAATGTTTGTTGTTCACATGGGTTGTAAGAGCATGTTTGCTTATAGAATTTTCTGATGCAATTAATATTATTCTTGTAGTTTTGTTATTCTTCCTCGTGTTTTATGTACTGAGAATATGAGATGTCGATGTATGTGATATAGTGACTTAGATTATTCTAGTTATATATTCATGTGCATGTGTCATCTAAATTTATTTCTTCATTGCATCTATCTGATTGAAGCTATTGGTATAATTAGTTTCATTTTCACTTCTCGATTATGATAATCTGCTCCTATCTAGGATATGATAGGTTAGAAGTAGATTAGATTTATTTTCATACATAGTCTTCATATACATATTTCATTTGCGTAACCATCCATCTTTCACCCTCATAACCAATAATGGAAGTTGGTCCAGAATCTGGATAGTTCTCCTAAACCAAAACATGCATAGTCTAATTGGGACTGTGTACTGGGGTGTACCCTTTACTATTATCGGGCATTTCATCCCCTTCAACACAACCAAAATCATAGGTGTTATAAGCAAAATATATCTGTTGGGACAAATCCGACCTATCCGACTGTGAGTCTAGTTACAACCTTTTTGATAGCTCGGTGTGAGGCAGATACTATCCGCACCTCATGTGGTCCTTCGCCCGAGGTGGTAATGAAGGGGGAAAAGAAGAGGCGAAAGACTTACAAGAAGTCTTTCTCAGGACTACCCACCTTGGGTGTTGTCCTCCCTCAGCTTCCTAGATGGAAAAAATAGTATGGGGGGTGAAAATTATGGACAATAGGATGAAAATAAGATCACTGATTTTTAGGACAACGAACTAAATAAAGTGAACATTGAGTTGTTCTCTCCTTTAAAGCTTTGGAAAATGGCCTAGAATGGGTTCCCGGGGTAAACCGGGGTCCTGGACAATTAACCAATGGATGCCTCAAGTGAAAGAGTGAAAAAACAAGGGTGAAACATGAGCTTAAAAGCTACAACCAAGTCCCTTTAGATGGCTGTAAATTGCGAACAACAAGTTGTTCGAAGCTTTTAAGACGCATAAACAAGTCTAGAATGGATTAATACCCCCCGAGGTGACCCGGGAAGTGACCCCATAAGATTTTCAGATCAAAAGGGGGATGTAAAAGGAGATGAACAACCTCTTTACAAGCTGTTACAACTATGTTTGGGATAATATTTACAACTTCAATTTCCGATTCCTGGATGAAGGGTTGACTGACAAAAGGTTGAATTTAAATGTATTTTATTAGTTAATTTTTAGTTATTAACACATGCCTTGGATACCACACTGTTTTGAAGGTTATACCGATAAGGAAAAAACATCCTGGAATTGTGCCAACCAATATAAGAAGATTAGTCTTAGCAGACCACGATGGTTAGGTTGAAGAGTGCCCCATGCAGTTCAAAGAAGCAGACATTATCCACTTCTCATCACTAGCTCTTTTGGGATCTTAAAGCCGCTTGGATGGAAGAAGGATACATATGAAAAAGAAGAGGCCCAGGACCCCCCTAAAGGGAGTTTTATTTAAACTTACCCAAATAGAGTAGTATTCCAACCAAGCTAAGCTATTCAACTCCTTGACCGTGTGGTACTAAGGAAAGACCACTCGATTTATACTAACTAGACAAATTATGAGGGGCTCCTGATAAAGACTCCCTGACTGAGTCTTAGTATCCTATAAAATTGAAATTGCTTGAAGTAAAGGACCAAACCATCCACGTGGCGAGGTCATGTCTTGCTTTCACAAGCGTGCCTCCTAATCACTGAATTTGAAATCTATCCAAAACTTTATACATAAAACAAGTAAATAGGTATGTGACATATATGTCACAGCTAAATAATATGTATATGTATGTAGCTAAATAGTATAAGTTTTGTTTTGAGTGTATGGGGTGGACCCCTGAATTGTTTTAAAGTGTTTTGCAGTTTTTTGAGTGTATTTAGCTTGCTGATTTTTATATGGCTCCTTTAGAGGCAACCACCTGTAGATTAGTGAATGAAAAATTATACAATGAAAAGATGACAGAATTAACTAATTACAAGTAAACGATTACACCATTCAACCCACAGGAATGGGCTGAGGCTCTTTGCGAGCGACAAGGCCGCCATGCGCATGAAAGCCCCAACTGATTATGTGTATGGGGATGGGAAGTTTACTGTCTGGAATTTAGAAATAGTGATGATTATCTACGCAAGTATAGATTAGGTTTTATGAAAAAAACTTCACAAGTAAACTACTCAAGCTATCTACACAAACAAAGCATATCAACATGGGTATGTGTGCCAAAAATTTTAGAATGAGTGCAAGTGAATAGAAGGTGAATATGAGAGTGATTGGGTAGATTTACCGATCAAATTTGATGTTTTTTATTTGTTGTCCTGATGGCCCCTTTGCCTCAAACAGGTCTTCAGGTGGTCCCTAACCGCTTAGGAGAAGTAGAGTAGGTGGTTATGTTCTTGCAGGCAAACAATGAAATTTTAGTATTTGTATATGAAAAAACTGAATTAAATGTAACATAAATTTGCACATAAAATATATATAACAACCAACTAAGATGGCTGTCCCATGGGGGAAAATTGACTAAAATGGTCAGTTTTCCTATTTGGGACAACAAGGTTAATGGTAGGAAAACATAAGAGAAATATACATGGACAAAAAGAGGAAGCAAACAAGTATGAACAACAAACTAAGAGGATTATTTAAGGGCTGTCCTAAGGGGCCCTAAGACTCCCAGCCACTAGATAAGGCTTAAAGCAACTGAGTACTTTAGAAAATATGCAATAAAACACATCAAACAAGTTAAACAAAGATTTTAGGAAATGAAAGAAAGCAAGTTAAGCCCAAGGAAGCAACAACACACACCTAGCTAACCAATCCATCTTGGATATAGCTAACATAACAAGTATTTACTTCTACCCCTCAACCCATAACCAACAAGTGACACATCCAACAACTCAAATCTAACAAGTATCACACACACAAAGAGTCTTGGAAAATTTCAGTAGATCTTTGTTACCATATTCATCCTCTTTTTTATAATGCCAACCCTCTTAGTTATAAAGGAGAGGTGAAGGCTTAGGGTTAGGTCACAAGACACTTGTCACTTTTGGAAAAGTGACAAGTGGACCAACCCTAAATTCTTTTTGTCTTTTCACCAAAAGGTAACCTTACCCTAAAAGGGAATCTTATCCAAAAAAAATCAAATCAAATCTGATTTGACCTCTTAATTACAATGTATACATACCAAAAAGCAAATAATGCGAGACTACATATTACAAAAAGTCATTTGTCATAAAATGACAAAATCAATATGCCACATCACCATTTTCCTTGTGGTTTGTGCCATCCCAAAGGATCTTTGATTGCTGCCATGTTTTGCAGTTGTAGGTGAGGTGATTTAGGACCATACCCAATCATCCATGGTTGTCGGATTCACTGGGATGAAGCCCCAATGTGTGGGGAAATTGCAAAGCTGCCTACGAGGTTAAAGGGACTTTTGGCTTTGGTCGTTGTATGTAAGGAAATTCCCGTTGTTCAGGAACTTTTCAGACCTTATTATACCCCCCCTTTGTTTCCTATAATTTTCCTTGTGAGTTGGTCAAAGCATGGCTTCGATTTGGGCTTGTTTCAGTGAGGGGACCCCCTGGGCCTGAACCTTGAGAGGATTTTACCCTATACCAAACAACCAAACAACCATAAAACTATTATTTATTGTTCCCATGTTGCATCTTTGTCGACTACCTTTCTGCTACCTTTCATTTGGCGCAAATCCGACTCCATATGAGTAAGATATGGCCCTAGAAAGGTACGTGGGAAGGAGCTGGTCGAGAGGTTGATAAGGGAAAAATTTGAAATTGGGAGAAAATTTTGAGCTGGAAACTAGAATTGAGAGGCTTCTATAAGACTTCATACCTATATCTGAAATGGGTTTTCCTCATCCGACCCATTTTGGCCTCAAAGGCCCCCAATTAGGCCTCCTTTT
>JASDQU010012540.1:55989-73124 GCA_032191745.1 Picea mariana
TTCGATGTTGTTTTTATCTTCACTAAGATTCCTATTGATGGGTCTATGGAGGTTATCAAGAAGATTACTGACCAAGGAACGACTAAGTTAGTTGAAATTTTCTTGAACTTGACATTTTTTAGTTTCCAAGGGGAAATATATGAACAAGATTATGGGGTTTCCATGGGATTCCCCCTCTCTCCAATTGCAGATGATGTATTCATGGAGGATATTGAAACTAGAGCCCTTATTTCCTCCCCCCTTGAACCTAAACCATGGAATAAGTTCGTTGATGATACCTTTGTTATATGGCCCCATGGCCATGACAAATTGAATGAATTTACATACCACCTTAATAAATAGTCTAGTCATATAAAATTCATTATGGAGGTTCAAGATAAAGGTAGTCTTCCATTTTTATATGTCCTGGTCACAAAAACACCAGATGTATATTTATCCCACCGAGTTTATAGGAAGAAAACCCACACTGAACAATACCTCCATGCTGAATCCCACCATCACCTTGCCCAAAAACCAAGGTATCTCAACACCCTAGCTACTAGAGCCTTGAAAATATATAATGAAGAACATATTAATGAAGAAAAATCCCATCTCCTCAAGGCTTTTAAGTATAATGGCTATAATGAGCATCTAGGAATTAAGGCCTTTCAAAATGCCAGTTGAGGACCTAGATATAAGGAACAAACTAATAATGATGGGTCCAAATTTTTCTTTCCATACATACATGGGAAGACTAATATGCTTTCTATAATTTTGAGGAAGAAAAAGATTGGGGAAACCTTCAAACCCATAAAATTATTATAAATTCTCTCAGATCTGTCAAGGACCCCACTAATCCCATTGAGCAAAGAGGTTTCTACATGATCCCTTTCTCATGTGGAAAGAAATACATAGGAGAAACAAGTCGTTCCTTTAGGATTCAGATTCAAGAACATGCTGCTGATGTTAAACAAAATCGTACTCATCCCTCTGCTTTGGTCGAACACTTAGACAAGAATAAACATCACATTTGTATTGATAAGGACACAATTCTTTCTAGAGTAGATCACTATCACAATAGGAAATTTAGGGAACTGGTCGAAATTGAAAAACAACCTAACAACCTAAATAGAGGTGATGGTTGGAAGATTAGTCAGAATTGGATCCCAATTTTGTCAATTAGAATTGATTCTAGGTAATAAATAGGAAATCTTTTTGTATAATTAACATCTTCATCTTCGGATGTACATATTTGGATGAAACACTCCCCAATGAAATAAAGATCACTAGGGTAGACGATGCAATTTTTGGTGTTAAGTTGTATCCTGTTGGAGCCACTGCTAATTTGGAGGATGATGCGATAGATCTCTTTGGAAAATGCATGCTTGTCTTTCAAGAGACAATATAATATGGATTTCCTTTGTTGGTTCATCAAGAGGGTTCCGATAACAATTTTTACGTCCTTGATCATGAAAATGTCTTCATTGACATTTGAGTTCCATGGCGTTGATTCAGAAGCGATGGTAAGAACTCAGTCTGTGCACATCCCAACAATATTGAGGGGGGTGTATGTTCCCATTATTGATTTTCTATTGTCATTGATGGCAACATGAGTCAAACATGTACAGTAATCAGTGAAAAAGGAAGATCACCTTGGGGCAGAAGCAATTCATGATCATGATCACTGTCGATCACGATAGGATCAACAAATGATCCTATGTTCTTAAAGATCATGAGATATAGTGAGGGTATTCTATAAAGAATACACACACAGAATCAGAGCACACAATGTTAATGTCGAGGGAAAAGATCATGATAAATAGAGTATTATGATCGTGTATAGACAATGCATAAACGAGCACACTGGTCAAAGCTTAGAAGAGATGGTGCATTTGAAGTAACACAACAAAAATAGAGTTCTACAAATTAAAGAAATCCATGCAAAGGATTGTGGAGTAATTGTGACCGTTCCTTTTTGAATTTCGGGAGTAATCACAACCATTGAATAGAGGAGCAATCATGTTTATCAATGTAGTTTTTGGGACAAATTCAGGACAATCAGATCGAGGTGGAGCCAGAGGATGGGAGAAATTAAATCCCAACTATCATATCGAGATAGATAATCCTCAACCATAGATCAAGACCAATAGGACTCTGGAACTTTGCTACTTTGACTAACATTGGAGACAAGGTAGAGGCATGAAATTGTGAAGTCATGAAATCATGCCAGGAGTTAGATCAAGGAGGGACTTCAGATGAATTCTCAACCATCTAATCGAGTTTAGTGGAAGGAAATGGATATGAATGACGTTTAGGAGCATTCACAGTCATCCGATCGCTGGTGGAAACAAGGTCTAAATAGCAATTGTTGATTGAAGCCAAGTGGAAGGATGACATAAGTTTCAACACTTCACCACTTCGCCACAATGATGAATATTGTAGACAAGGAAGAATCCATGAAGCCCCGAAGTCACGAAATCCAAACAATCGCCGTGTGAGGGAAGGAATAGTCAGCCTAATGTTGACCACTCTAGGATTATGAGGAGTCCCAAACAACTAAAACTCCCGAAGAAACAAATTACCAAAGCCATGAAGTGAAAATCCATGATCCAGGATGGAGACATGTGGTAGAAGACAAAGATGACACATGGCCCAATCCGCTGGTGACAAGTGTTAAAGTCTATTTGGAAAATTAGGTATATGAAAGTCATGAATCAAGGTGACACATGGTAGTCACTCAACCAGTTCCACATCAACAATGATGTCAGAAAGCCATATCACTCTAGGATTACAACCTCCGAGGATGTTCAACTTCTCCTACTTGAAAAATACATGAAGCACTGAAGGTCGAAGTTGCGAATCAATCTTTTGCCATTGATCTAATATCCTCCAGAATATTTCTTGATCGTCTGATCGAGTACAATGGAAGGATAGAGTAAGTGTGAACCACAAAGTAACACTAATCGTTGATCTACTTCAGGAGCATTCTCGACCATTGATCAAGTTTAGTGGAAATATAGAGTAAGCATGAGATGTTAACTGAAAGCAAGTGACCATCATCGTGTTATGACTTATTCGGTAGGTAAACCTCCAGATGAATTAAACTACTTCAGGTTTCTAGTAACCCAGAGTCTCGAAGTGACGAAACCCCAAAGTAAGATCTGATCGTCCATTGAGAAGGGAGATCCACGGTCGATATCCAAAGAGTGCACAATGGGAAGGCCATTAAAAAAACACCTTGTTGAGTTTGCGCAGACTGTCCACTCAACCACAAATTAAGTTAGAACCATCTGATATACTAGTGAATAGAGTATATGCACTTCGATGGAATTTACTCTGGGGGAGTTGAAATATTGCAAAGGATGGAGTACCAGAGGACTTGGTTCCAACACCGATCATGTGATAAGGTAAAGAAGCTAACAAGGAGCACAAAAGGGCCTATAATTAAATAATCCCTCGGAAATTTGAATACAACCTCATGTAGGAGAATAAGGGGGAAAAGAGAAAGTGCTAACATAACAACGCTTGGAATGGATAAGCCTATGGTTTTGAGCCCGCGGTCACATAAAGGAAATATAAAGTGCCTGGGGCTTAAATCTATTTCTTGTAGGAAACCCAAGAAAAACACCATAATAATAAAGAGAGTTGGTAAAAGATAAAATATGATCTATTGGAGGATTGGGGACGCAACAGAAGCATAAGAATGAAATAAAGAGGCATGGGATTGAGTTAAAAGAAATCGATCCATACATGTGATTGATTTATGAAAATCCCTCTTACTAAATTGGAAATATTTCATGATAATGTATGAATAATAATAGAGGAAGATATTAATTCTAAATTAAAAGACAAAACATTATTATTGTTAATTTAAACGAAGAGGTGCAATGGTTCAAAGTTCAAACAAAGGGGCACAATGCTTCAAAGCTCACACCAGTTGGAATACTATATAAGCAATAAAGAACGATGAAGAAGAAGGTGTCTCTGCAGTCCAAATCAGAAGATCAAAAGTAGAAGAAGAGTCCAAGAAGGAAAACTGAAGATACTTATGCAGTGTGGGTGGAAGGGAGGAGTAAGGAAGAATTAATATCCTTTTCTAAGTAAAGTGTGAAATAAGGGAGTTGATGTTTCTTAGAGTTGGTGCCCTAAAACAAGGAAGTTGGTGCTTCCTAGGGTTGGTGGCCTAAATCAAGGGAGTTGGTGCTTCCTAGGGTTGGTGGCCTAAATCAAGGGAGTTGGTGCTTCCTAGGGTTGGTACCCTGAAGAAGGGGATTTGTGTTTCCAAGAGTTGGTGCTCTAAAGAGGATTGGTGTCCTTCACAATCACATATTATTCTTTATAAACTTTGTAATTCTTGTTAAGTATACTTATATAATTGGTTCTTAAATACAAGTCCATTTTTTTTTATCTACTGTGATGATAAATAGAATAACAAAGTAATAAGTAATTGTTTAAAAAGGTAATACTGATTCACCCCCTCTCTTAGTATTTACAAATATTTGTATCAGAGCTAAGTGCCTTCAACACAGTTTAATAAATGGAAGGTAGATCCTGCAAGTAATGGTTCAACAAGAGGGAACGTCTTCCAACAAATCACCATTATTTAAAGGAGATGATTATGCTCTCTTGAAAATAATAATAAAAATCTACCTTATGGCTCTTGGTTTTGATGTTTGGCAATCTATAGAAAATGGGTGCACTACACCAACTAATCCACCCACAGATATTGTAGGAAAGAACGTTTTCAATGACAACTCAAGAGTAGTCAATGCCATTCTAGGATGGTTAACAAATCTTATATTTGTGAAGGTAATGCATTGTAATTCATCTAAGGATATCTGAGACAAAATGGAGGTTATATATGAAGGAGACAATAAAGTCAATGAAGCCAAACTACAAACCTATAGAGCTTAGTTTGAAAATTTGAAGATGAAAGAAAAAGAGAACATTGCTCAATATCTGCATAGAGTAGATGAGGTAGTTAACTCAATCAGAGAAACTGGAGAAGAGCTTAAATACAAACCCATTGTACAAAATATCTTAAGATCATTACCTATGAGGTATGATGCCAATATTTCTACAATTGAAGACATACATGACCTTGACAAACTCATAGTAGATGAGCTCCATGGAATTCTTACAACATATGAGATGAGGACATGATAGGAAAAACCATCAAAAGGAGAAACAACTTTTAAGGATTCTAAAGCAAAGAAGAATCAAGAACATATGTCTAATGAATATCAGTTAGACATATCAGATGTAGAAGAAGATAACTTTATAAGGAAACTTCAGAAAGGATATGGAAAATATAAAGGAAAGTTACCCTTCAAATGCTTCAACTATGGCAGAATCAGACACTTTGATAACAAATGTCCCTATCCTAAGCAAGAGGAAAGTGATGATTAAAGAACTTTCAAATATCAGAAGAATAGAAAAACCAAAGATAAAAGGAATTTCTACAAGAAGAAGAAAGCTTTCTTTACCCAAGAAGACAATAGCTCATCTAAAGAAAGTGAAGAAGAGGATCCAGAGCTTCTATTTATGGGAATGAAAACTCAAGATGATAATCATTTGGAATATCAAGAAGAAGTGAACCTTGAGTAAGAATTTATCCTTGCAATTGAAGAACTAAGAAAATCTAAAAAGCAAAACAAGTTGCTAAGGGAACAACTTCTAAAGTTCGAAGAAGTTATAAAATCAAGAGAAAAGGATGTTTCCAAAACCATTAGTGATTCATAACAATTGATTATTGAGTTACAAACCAAATTCCAAGAAACCAAAAGAAAAGAAGAAATATTGAATAAGGAACTCAATGAAAAACAAAAACCATGTAATATATTGGAAGATGAAATAATTCAGCTAAAAGAGAAACTAGAAAAACAAGACATTCAGTCTAATTTTGAAGACAACTCAAAAATATTGAACAACATTATTAGTAGTCAGAGATCATCAAATGATAAGACAAGACTGTGATATGATCCCTCTACAGAACAAAAGAATGACCAAAAACCAATCAACTATGCAAATGCTCTTAAGAACTCCATAAGAAGAGAATAAAATAAGGCAAGGACAATACCATTGAAGGCTGTCCCAAATAAATAGAAATCGACACTCTATACTAAAGAAAAATATAAAAAAATAACAGAATCATCAGAAGGAATCCCTCTAACAGAAATCAATATATTTTCCTTGGATATTGTTATTCCTGCAATAATTTTGGACATAAAGAAATACATTTTAAAGCTTATAGAAAGTACAATCCGAGAAATGTTCAAAGATGTGAAAACAATAAGAATAATGTAGAAAGAAGAAATCATAAATCATTCTCTCCCTTACAAGACTTTAATATTGAATGCCAAAAATGCAACAATTATGGTCATAAGGCTAGTGAATGTAGATTGCCAAAGTATTCCATGAAGGCGAGTATCTCCAACATTAAGGAAAATTATAAGAATATATGGAGAAGAAAAGCTAAAGTACAAAGGAAGAAAAATGACGAAGATATTGCACCTGAAATAGATAAAATTGATAATAACAGAATGATGGGTGAAGTGTCTGATAAGGTATATGAAAATCAGAGTTATGCATATGAAGTGGTTCAAGATCAAGAAAAGAAAACCCCTAAATAAAAATGTGACACAATTGTAGAACTTGATAATGTCATGCAAATAAATTATTCATTACCCAACAGATGGAAAATGCAAAAAGAAAATTCTCAATAAAAGGATAAAGAAGCTTCTGTTCCACAAGACAATAATGATGATGATGAAATTTAAATAGGAGATCAATTAGAATAATTAAGCGATGATGATCATGGAAATTTTCAAACACTATTTTGATGATATACTAAAACTCCTCCTCAACAAAAAATAAAAAAAAAAAGAAAGGAAGGAGGAATTAGGGAAGACTTAAGATTGTTTCTGTTGATACCCCTATGAATATTGAAGCATAGAAGAATGAAGAGGATCTTGGTTTACAAATGAATAGATAACTAAGAATAATTTAAAGTAGCATGGTTTGATGGTATAAACTCTATTTTGCAGGATCTGACATGATTTGTTGCAGGTCTTTATATGCCAAGGAACAATGCTGGTTATATATTCTCTCAGTGAAGTTATGTGAATGGTTTATGAGGAAGATCTGTCATGGTACATGACTAGTACACATGTGAACTCCATTTATATATATTATCATAGAATTATATCATGTGTGATATGACACTTGTTTAAAGAACATTGTTGGTACGTTGATAGAGACACTTGTTGATGATCCTGATATATGATTGGTTCACTTTTGTCACATATTATTGACATATATTTTGCTTCATGGTTGATGCATGAGATAGTATGTATGATTGGAATATAGTTGATGTATGGTGTGGCATGAGTTTAGATGGTATATGCATGGACAGGTCCAAGGATCATTATAGGAAGAACATATCATTCTTGAGTAGTTGAACTATGTTTCAGTAGAGTAGTAGTATATTGAAGTGGAAGCAGATTACAATGATAGCATATTTTTCACCTTCCAGAGAAGATAGAGGGAGAAATACCCATAGGGGGAGTTATTCTTATTCCCATAATTGGTTGTAGCAACATGATTCCAGGTAGAGAGATGATTTACAGTCATGCCACCAACATTTCCTTAGAGTAATATCCCTTGTCCAAAGGGGGAGAGATTCATAGACATGGGGAGCATCACCTCAGGGGAGTGTCATCCTAAAGGAAACAAGGAAAAATCCATTTTTTTCATTGATGTCAAAGGGGGATAAAAAGCAGTAAAACAAATTCAGTTCCCAAATTTAAATATGAGATCAATGATAAGTGGAGAAAAGGTACAAACTAATTTGTTTTACATATATGTTTCCCTCAATGAAAAAGGGGGATATTATTGGTATTATTGATTGTGTGTTGTCATTGATGGAAAATGTACAATAATCAGAGAAAAAGGAAGATCAACTTGGGCATAAGAATATCACCTTGGGGAAGAAGTAATTCATGATCACTTTTGATCACGATAGGATCAAAAAATGATCCTACGTTCCTAAATCTCAGGAGATATAGAGGGGAGATTCTACAAATAATACACACACAAAATTAGAGCACGCAATGTTAAGTTCAATGGAAATTATCAGTAGAAATAGAGTATTGTGATAATGTATAGACAATGCATAAACGAGCGCACCGATCAAATCTCAGAAGAGATGGCGCATTTTAAGTAACACAACAGAAATAGAGTTCTAAAAATTAAGGAAATCCACACAAAGGATTGTGGAGTAATTGTGACCATTCCTTTTTGAATTTTGGGAGTAATCAAAACCATTGAATCGAGGAGGAATCATGTCTGTCGATGTAGTTTTTGGGACAAATTCAGGACCGTCAAATCGAGGTGGAGCCAGAGGATGGGAGAAATTAAATCCCAACCGTTAGATTAGGATAGATAATCCTAAACCACAGATCAATACCAATAGGACTTTGAAACTTCTCCACTTAGGAGAACATTGGAGACAAGGCAGAGGCATGAACTCGTGAAGTCACAAAATCCCGCCAGTAGTTAGATCAAGGAGGGACTTCAGATGAATTCTCGACCATCCGATTGATTTTAGTGGAAGGACAAGGATAGGAATGAGGTTCAGGAGCATTCAAAATCATCTGATCTCTAGTGGAAACAAGGTTGAAATCTCAGTCATTGATCGAAGACAAGTGGAAGGATAGTTTAAGTTTCAACACTTCACCACTTCGCCACTACAATGAATATTGAAGACAAGGAAGAATCCACGAAGCCCCGAAGTCATGAAATTCAAATAGTCGTCGTGCGAGGGAAGGAATAATCAATCCGACGTTGACCACTCTAAGATTACGAGGAGTCCCAAACAACTAAAACTCCTGAATCCACGAAGTGCAAAGCCATGATTCAGGAGGGAGACATGTGGTAGAAGATAGATATGACATGTGGCCCAATCAGCTGGTGACAAGTGTCAAGGTCTAGTTGGCACATTAGGTATATGAAATTCACAAATCAAGGTGACACATGGTAGTACTCAACTAGTGCCACATCAATAGTGATGTCAGCAAGCCACGTCACTCCGGGATTACAGCCTCTGGGGATGTTTAGCTTCTCCTACTAGAAAAAATACCCAAAGTGCCGAAGGCTGAAGTCGTAAATTAATGTTTGGTCATTGATCTAAGATCCTCTAGAATATTTCTTGACTGTCCGATCGAGTATAATGGAAGGATAAAATAAGCGTGAATCATGAAGTAATGCTAACTGTTGATCTAATTCAGGAGAATTCTTGACCGTTGATCAAGCGTAGTGGAAGGATAAAGTAAGCATGAGATGTTAACCAACAATAAGTGGTCATCATCATGTTATGACCTATTCAGTAGGTAAACCTCCAGAGAAGTTGAACTAATTCAGTTTTCTTGTAACCCAAAGTCCGGGAGTGCCGAAACCCTGAAGTAAGATCTGACTGTTCATTGAGAAGGAAGATCCACGGTCGAGATCCAAAAAACACGCACAGTTAGAAGGCCTTTAACAAAACACCTTGTTGAGTTTGCGTGGACCATCCACTCAACCACATATTAAGTCAGAACCATCCGATCTACTAGTGAATAGAGTATATGCATGTTGATGGAATTTACTCTGAGGGAGTTGGAATATTGCAAAGGCCGGAAATCCTGAAGGTCGGAGTGCCAGAGAAGTTGGTTCCAACACCGGTTGTGTGATAAGGTAAAGAATATAACAAGGAGCGCAAAAGGGCCTAGAATTAAATAATCCCTCAGAAATTTGAATATGACCTCATGTAAGAGAATAAGGGGGAAGAGCGAAAGCGCTAAAACAACAACACTTGGAATGGATAGGCCTATGGTTTTGAGCCCACGGTCACATAAAGAAAATATAAAGAACCTGAGGATTAACTCTATTTCTTGTAGGAAACCCAACAAGAACACCATAATAATACAGAGAGCTGGTAAAAGCTAAAATATGATCTGTTGGATAATTGGGGACGCAAAAAAAGCATAAGAATGAAATAAAGAGGAATGGGATTGAGTTAAAAGAAATCGATCCATACAAGTGATTGATTTATGAAAATCCATCTTACTAATTGAAAATCTTTCACGATAATGTACGAATAATAATAGAGGGAGATATTAATTTTAAATTAAAAGACAAAACATTATTATTGTTAATTTAAATGAAGAGGTGCAATGGTTGAAAGTTAAAACAAAGGGACACATTGCTTCAAATCTCACACCTATTGGAATACTATATAAGCAAGAAAGAACGGTGAAGAAAAGGTGTCTCTGCAGTCCAATTCAGAAGATCAAAATCAGAAGCAGAGTATAATAAGGAAAACTAAAGATACTTATGTAGTGTGGGTGGAAGGGAGGAGCAAGGAAGGATTCATATCCTTTTCTAAGTAAAGTGTGAAAATAAGGGATTTGGTGCTTCTTAGGGTTGGTGCCCTAAAAAAAGGGAGTTGGTGCTTCTTAGGGTTGGTGCCCTAAAAAAAGGGAGTTGGTGCTTCCTAGGGTTGGTGCCCTAAATCAAGGAAATTGGTGCTTCCTAGGGTTTGTTCCCTAAAACAAGGGAGTTGGTTCTTCCTAGGGTTGGTTCCCTAAAACAAGGGAGTTGGTGCCATAAAACAAGGGAGTTGGTGCTTTGTAGGGTTGGTTCCCTAAAAACAAGGGAGTTGGTGCTTCCTAGGGTTGGTTCCCTAAAAACAATGGATTTGGTTCTTCCTAGAGTTGGTTCCCTGAAGAAGGGGATTTATGTCTCCAAGATTTGGTGCTCTAAAGAGGATTTGTGTCCTTCACAATCACATATTATTCTTTATAAACTTTGTAATTCTTGTTAAGTATACTTATATAATTGATTCTTAAATACATTGTCCATTGTTGATCTACTATGATGATAAATAGAATAACAAAGTAATAACTAATTGTTTAAAAAGGTAATACCGATTCACCCCCCCTCTTAGTATTTCCAACAGTGTCTCTGGTACACCCAGGACCAAATCCAATACTTTATCAATAACCTGGCGATATTGTTGGGAGCTCGTTCGATGCAACCATAATATTTTGTATGAAATTTATTGACACACCAATTATATTATCTATGAAAATACTGGCATTTATCCGATTCTTTAAAAATTTCCCCAATCGTCAGCTCGCTAGTGGAAGAAATCACTCTATAATTATCGATGCGCCTAGCGCCAATGTTAATCACATGATATTTTCTGATGAACCAGAGTAGATCTCAAGATGGGCTCTAGTTCATACCGTAGAAGTTCCCATGAAATTCTTTGGTACACAAAGGGAGATTTCCCGCAAACTACTCTGAAAGAAGGGACATGACTCCACCAAACTGTCTTTCGTCTTTTAGTTATAACATTTGACTTGGGTGCGTGTTTCACGTGTTCGTTATTCTGTTGGAAAGGTATTTCCAAGATATACAATTTCCCAACTATATGATTTAAGAAATGACTCACTGATTTTCTACATTTTTTAGTATTAATATCTGATACCTTGTCAACATCTCGAGAGAACACAACACCTCAACCGTGAGCAAAGGAACCAAGAATCAAACCCAGGGAAGTTTATGCGAAATTTCAATTAGTGAAGGCTTCGGTTCTATGGGTTTGAATGCTTGATTTTAATATTTTATTTTGAAATTACTCTGAGGTCACTCATCTATCACATGTTGAATGGTTTCAGGTACCAATATCGAAGGGAGGTCGTACTTAGCGTCCTCACAATGTGATCTACAACCAAGGAAGATATAGGAATTAAAACAACAACACTTGTCGCACAACGAGGAACAACGAAGGAAATCAAACTCAAATTACTGAAGAGGGAGTCTAAACACTATGACAATCATAGATCTTAATTCCCAATCCAATCATTATGGATGATGAGGAAAATTATAGCCAAAATCTATGATGGCCCACCAACGCTAAAAGAAGAATTTGAAATGTAACCATTTTTTTTTCCTCTCATCATTACGAAGGGGACAAGGAAATTTTTTTGTAAATGAAATGTCACGGGGGAAGGCGAAATGCCAAGAGTCATGATGAACTTCAATAAATACTAGAATGGTATCCAAAGAAATGTATTTTGGATTTTCAATCATTGTATACACTCACAAAACTATTTTTGAAGAAAATATTGTGTTAACTAAAATTGAGAAGCCTTCCTTGGATCTTTCAGGTACTATTGTTGAAACTGTTAATGTGGAGAAGCCCTCGAGGCTATCTTTTGATAGAGAGAACAACTTATGTGCATTTTTGTTTGTTGTGAAATACTTCCAAAAAAATGTTTGTTGTTCAGATGGGTTGTAAGAGCATGTTTGCTTATAGAATTTTCTGATGCAATTAATATTATTCTTGTAGTTTTGTTATTCTTCCTCATGTTTTATGTACTGAGAATATGAGATGTCGATGTATGTGATATAGTGACTTAGACTATTCTAGTTATATATTCATGTGCATGTGTTATCTAACTTTATTTCTTCATTGCATCTATCTGATTGAAGCTATTGGTAGAGTTAGTTTCATTTTTGCTTCTCGATTATGATAATCTGCTCCTATCTAGGATAGGATAGGTTAGAAGTAGATTAGATTTATTTTCATACATAGTCTTCATATACATATTTCATTTGCGTAACCATCCATCTTTCACCCTCATAATCAATAATGGAAGTTGGTCCAGAATCCAGATGGTTCTCGTAAACCAAAACATGCATAGTCTAATTGGGACTGTGTACTGGGGTGTACTCCTTACTGTTATCGGGCATCTCATCCCCTTCAACACAACCAAAATCATAGGTGTTATAAGCAAAATATATCTGTTGGGACAGATCCGACCTATCCAACCGTGAGGCCAGTTACAACCTTTTTGATAGCTCGGTGTGAGGCAGAGACTATCCGCACCTTAGGTGGTCCTTCGCCTGAGGCGGTAATGAAGGGGAAAAGGAGAGGTGAAAGACTTACAAGAAGTCTTTCTCAGGACTACCCACCCTGGGTTTTGTCCTCCCTCAGCTTCCTAGATGGAAAAAATAGTCCAGGGGGTGAAAATTATGGACAATAGGTGAAAATAAGATCACTGATTTTTAGGACAACAGACTAAATAAAGCGAACATCGAGTTGTTCTCTCCTTTAAAGATTTGGAAAATGGCCCAGAATGGGTTCCCGGGGTAAACCAGGGTCCCGGACAATTAACCAATGGATGCCTCAAGTGAAAGAGTGAAAAAACAAGGGTGAAACATGAGCTTAAAAGCTATAACCAAGTCCCTTTAGATGGCTATAAATTGCGAACCCCCCAATGGATTAATACCCCTTTAGATGCCTAGAATGGATTAATACCCCTTTAGATGCCTAGAATGGATTAATACCCCCCGAGGTGACCCGGGAAGTGACCCCATAATATTTTTAGATCAAAAGGGGGATGTAAAAGGAGATGAACAACCTCTTTACAAGCTGTTACAACTATGTTTGGAATAATATTTACAACTTCAATTTCTGATTCTTGGATGAAGGGTTGACTGACAAAAGGTTGAATTTAAATGTATTTTATTAGTGAATTTTTAGTTATTAACACATGCCTTGGATACCACACTGTTTTGAAGGTTATACCGATCAGGAAAAAACATCCCGGAACTGTGCCAACCAGTATAAGAAGATTAGTCTTAGTAGACCACGGTGGTTAGGTTGAAGAGTGCCCCATGCAGTTCAGAGAAGCAGACATTAGCCACTTCTCATCACTAGCTCTTTCGGGATCTTAAAGCTGCTTGGATGGAAGAAGGATACATATGAAAAAGAAGAGGCCCAGGACCCCCCTAAAGGGAGTTTTATTTAAGCTTACCCAAATAGAGTAGTATTCCAACCAAGCTAAGCTATTCAACTCCTTGACCGTGTGGTATTAAGGAAAGACCACTCGATTTATACTAACTAGACAAATTATGAGGGGCTCCTGATGAAGACTCCCTGACTGATTCTTAGTATCCTATAAAATTGAAATTGCTTGAAGTAAAGGACCAGGCCATCCATGTAGAGAGGTCATGTCTTGCTTTCACAAGCGTGCCTCCTAATCACTGAATTTGAAATCTATCCAAAACTTTATACATAAAACAAGTAAATAGGTACGTGACATATATGTCACAGCTAAATAATATGTATATGTATGTAGCTAAATAATATAAGTTTTGTTTTGAGTGTATGGGGCGGACCCCTGAATTGTTTTAAAGTGTTTTGCAGTTTTTTGAGTGTATTTAGCTTGCTAATTTTTGTATGGCCCCTTTAGACGCAGCCACCTGTAGATTAGTGAATGAAAAATTATACAATGAAAAGATGACAAAATTAACTAATTACAAGTAAACGATTACACCATTCAACCCACAGGAATGGGCTGAGGCTCTTTGCGAACGACAAGGCTGCCATGCGCATGAAAGCCCCAACTGATTTTGTGTATGGGGATTGGAAGTTTACTGTCTGGAATTTAGAAATAGTGATGATTATCTACGCAAGTATAGATCAGGTTTTATGAAAAAAACTTCACAAGTAAACTACTCAAGCTATCTACACAAACAAATCATATCAACATGGGTATGTGTGCCAAAAATTTTAGAATGAGTGCAAGTGAATATAAGGTGAATATGAGAGTGATTGGGTAGATTTATCGATCAAATTTGAGGTTTTTTCTTTGTTTTCCTGCTGGCCCCTTTGCCTCAAACAGGTCTTTAGGTGGTCCCTAACCACTTAGGAGAAGTAGAGTAGGTGGTTAAGTCCTTGCAGGCAAACAATGAAATTTTAGTATTTGTATATGAAAAAATTGAATTAAATGTAACATAAATTTGCACATAATATATATATAACAACCAACTAAGATGGCTGTCCCATGGGGGTAAATTGACTAAAATGGTCAGTTTTCCTATTTGGGACAACAAGGTTAATGGTAGGAAAATGTTAGAAAAACAAGACCGCGGAGCAATAAAATAAAACAAATGCGGAAACAAAACACAGAAGATACATAATACAAGAGAGACACAGATTTACGTGGTTCACCCAGTGTGGGCTACGTCCACCAGAGAAATTGCCAGGTCCTTTCTTTATTATTATCCAGCAAAATGAAGGGATACAACCTACAACAAAACCCGCTGTAACTTCCTCTTGTTTCTCTCACAGTCTCCTCTCTCAGAATACAATACTCGCCAACATACATAGCCACAATACATTTCCCTCATAAAAGAGGGTTGCCTTCTAGGGCAAAAAACCCTAACATAATCTCTATCGTTAGATCTGTGACCTTATAATGAACGGTCCAGATTTACAATGAAATTACAATATACTTTTACAAGGCAATTTTTGCTTCGGGGGCTTCGCTCGCGAACCCCCATCAGGGGACGCTGCCCCCGAACCCTCGCTGGGGGCCCGCTTGCCCCCAGACCCCCCAACCGAGGGGATAGCCCCCCCGGACCCTGCAGAGGGGGTACCCCCCTTCTGCACTCCCCCGCATGGAAGAGTGTACATACTTCTGGGGTGTAAATACTTCATGGGGTATAAACACGACTTAAAGTAAAAGACCTCTAAATCAGGAAGATAATCAGGCTCCACAACCAACAGAAAACATAAGAGAAATATACATGGAAAAAAAGAGGAAGCAAACAAGTATGAACAACAAACTAAGAGGATTATTTGAGGGATGTCCTAAGGGGCCCTAGGACTCCCAGCGACTAGATAAGGCTGAAAGCAACTGAGTACTTCATAAAATATGCAATAAAACACATCAAACAAGTTAAACGAAGATTTTAGGAAATGAAAGAATGCAAGTGAAGCCCAAGGAAGCAACAACAAACACCTAGCTAACCAATCCATCTTGGATATAGCTAACATAATAAGTATTTACTTCTACCCCTCAACCCATAACCAACAAGTGACACATCCAACAACTCAAATCTAACAAGTATCACATACACAAAGAGTCTTGGAAAATTCCAGCAGATCTTTGTTACTATATTCATCCTCTTTTTACAATGCCAACCCTCTTAGTTATAAATGAGAGGTGAAGGCTTAGGGTTAGGTCACAAGACACTTGTCACTTTTGGAAAAGTGACAAGTGGACCAACCCTAAATTCTTTTTGTCTTTTCACCAAAAGGTAACCTTACCCTAAAAGGGAATCTTATCCAAAAGGGATCAAATCAAATCTGTTTTGACCTCTTAATTACAATGTATACATACCAAAAAACAAATAATGCGAGACTACATATTACAAAAAGTCATTTGTCATAAAATGACAAAATCAATATGCCACATCACCATTTTCCTTGCGGTTTGTGCCATCCCAAAGGCTCTTTGATTGCTGCCATGTTTTGCAGTTGTAGGTGAGGTGATTTAGGACCCTACCCGACCATCCATGGTTGTCGGATTCACTGGGATGAAGCCCCAATGTGTGGGGAAATTGTAGAGCTGCCTAGGAGGTTAAAGGGAATTTTGGCTTCGGTCGTTGTATGTAAGGAAATTCTCATTGTTAGGCACTTTTCAGACCTTATTATAACCCCCCTTTGTTTCCTATAAGTTTCCTTGTGAGTTGGCCGAAGCATGGCTTCGATTTGGGCTTGTTTCAGTGAGGGGACCCCCTGGGCCTGAACCTTGAGAGGATTTTACCCTATACCAAACAACCATAAAAATATTATTTATTGCTCCTATGTTGTATATTTGTTGACTACCTTTCCGCTGCCTTTCGTTTGGCACAAATCCGACTCCATATGAGTAAGATATGGCCTCGGAAAGGTACGTGGGAAGGAGCCGGTCGAGAGGTTGATCAGGGAAAAATTTGAAATTGGGAGAAAATTTTGAGCTGGAAACCAGAATTGAGAGGCTTTTATAAGCCTTCATACCTATATCTGAAATGGGTTTTCCTCATCCGGCCCATTTTGGCCTCAAAGGCCCCCAATTAGGCCTCCTTTTGGCGCATGCTTATTGGGACAATAATGAGTCCATGTCACTCTGGGACATGCCACTGAACTTTTGGGCTGAATTTACAGAGGGGAATGCTATGGATTCATTTTGGACTTTGCCCCGGTCGTTTTGACTATTCATGGGTGAAACTCCTCCTTCCTATGGCAAAGTTATGCAATTAACAAGTTCAGTAACTCT
>JASDQU010012540.1:82713-95175 GCA_032191745.1 Picea mariana
TATTTTGGTTCCCTTCTAATGAAAACTTCAACACCCTTATGAGGAATGGTGAAGTGGGTTCCTTCCATGAAGTAACAACCCTTTTTTACTTTGGTGGACCACTCCCTCCCTAAAAACATGCCATATGCTTTAGGTATATCTGCTACGATCATGTTTATGAGCATGCTCACATTCAAAGCTTGGTTGAAAGTAATGGATAAGTCCTTGATGTAACCAACGGTTTCTACGGTCCTTGAATCCAAAGCTAACTGATATTTACATGGGCCTGTGCATTCAAGACCCAGTCTCCTCATTACTCAAAGGGGCATGACATTGTGCCTCGCTCCTTTGTCAGCGGCACAATTATGGAGCACAAAATCAGAAATCAAAACTGAGATATAGAAAGGAGGAACCCTAGGGTCTAAATCAATAACATCATATGCTTCCTTAGGTTGAGAAGAGGACTCTTTGGAAAGAGGAACTCTTTGTTCCATTCATGGAGTAGGAGGTGCTTGTAGAACATGTGAAAGGTTTTCAAACTGAGAAGGTGTTCTAAGAACATATAATAATGTCATGTGGGTGGAGACCTTCGCTAGATGTTCAACGACGTTGTAAGGTCCCGATATAGGGAAGCAGGGTGGTGGATTATTAGTCAAATTTACTTTGTTTGGAGTCCACGAAACCCTGTTCCTTGGAGGGGAAGGTAATCTACCATTCACGGGAAGTTTTCCCTTTTCATTGTCCTTAGGATTGATTTTGGTCCCTTCCACTCCTTGCAGAGTGGTTTTAGGGGCCAACTCCTAGTTTCTACAGTAAATATTCCGAAAGCAAGAGGATCGTCATCGCAGGGAATAGGGTCTTCCATGTTAACTTGGTAGTTTTGGGAAGTGGAAGCAAGCTTGTTTTTCACTGGAGGTAGGGGTTATTTTCTGGTTTTAGACAATTCCAGGTGATGTGTATATGAGTAGTAATACTCGGGATCATGGAAGTCTTGGAAAAAGTGGCACCAATCCACCTCAACAACATATTTTCTAGGAGGAGTAGGAGGAAAAGGATGCATTGACCTCACATGAGCAGTGAACTGCAAGTCATTCACCTTTCGATTAAGGGAAAGTATTTGGTTGTTCATGTTCATTAACAACTTGAGTGTTTCAGAAATTTCCCTTAATTCAATCCTCGAAGTTTGGGCAGGTGGAGGTTCATACCGAGAACCCTCATTTCAAGGTACCTCATTCCTAGGCCTACTGTTAAAATGAGGCTGCACTAAAGGTGAGGAAATCATATTGGATTCCTCCACGTTTCTTTCAATTTCCAGTGTGCTAGCCTTGGCCGCATATAATGTTTTTATTGATTTATCTTTCAATATATACTTTACATTCAGATTCATAGAGGTCATGTAGTAATGGAACAAAGTGTTCCCAGATGGTTGGGAAGAAGTTGGGATCTTATTCAAGGTCGAGGTAAAGAATTGATTAAAATTTTGAATTTTCTCCCCCTCATGGATGGAGATGGTTGTGAAATCCATGAATAGAGAAGCCACATCATCCGCCCCTTGGAAATGGTTCTTGAATTCTTGGATCATAGTGTCCCAATCTAGGATACTATCATTGGGAAGCAAGTGATACCATCTCACTGCTTCACCCTCAAAGGTTCTTAAAAAAAGTCTAATGATGAAATCATGAATCGTTATGTCCATGAGTGCTAATGCATCATAGAAGTTTTGTGTATGTAACTTGACACTTAATGTACCAATTCCACTGAACTTAGGAATCCTGTTTAGGGCATTTGTAGGTATGTCATGAAGATGTCAAGTCAATCTCAAAGGAGTCCTATGTTTCCAAGGCATTTCCATTAGAACAACTATGGGAGGGACAACGACAGTTGTTGGAACGACGAGAGGAACAACCTGAGGATTAGTAACTATTGTTCGATTGACTAAAGCTTTGTTTAGTAAGGGGTTTTGAATAGGAGAAGAAGAAGAGGGTGACTCAGCTCACACGATAGGTGTAATGAGTTTCTCTGGTTTCCCAGGTGTATGTGTATCACTACTTGTTTTCTTTCATGAACTTTGACTTCTTGTATTCCTGGGGGACACTGTTTCCCTAGTCTTAGGATATTTCCACCCTTCCAAATTGCAAGGGGATCAAGTAAGTAATTTAAGTACGAGATATGTATCACACCAACAATCTTACTCTTTCTAACACGATTTTTATTAACCCAACTATAAACAAATATTTTTTGTCGTTCTTCTTGAAGTGGAAGGTAAAGTATGACAAATTTATAACTTCTCACTTGAGTTCGAACAAGTAAAATTGGACATTGACAAGGTAAGAGGAAAGGAAAACTTGATGGTATTTATGACTCCCAGATGCAACAGAAATTGCAAGGAAACTGAACTATAACAAGTACCAAAGAAAATTCCAAAGGGTCATTGAAAGACCTTGCCACAAAATTATGTCAACAAGTGGGAAAAGGACGTCAAAGAATTTGGGTCCAATGCTCAGTAAAAGTTTGGGATACAAGCAAAAATAAAGAGGTTTGCAAGTTTCCCCAGTATGGTCCCCAGAAAAAGGGACATGTTATAAGAAAAATATGTCCGTTGGGACAGATCCGACCTATACGGCTGTAAGGCCAGTTACAATCTTTTTGATAGCTCAGCACGAGGCAGAGACTATCCACACCTTAGGTGGTCCTTCACTTGAGGTGGTAATGAAGGGGAAAAATGAGAGGTGAAAGACTTACAAGAATTCTTTCTCAGGACCACCCACCCTGGGTGTTGTCCTTCCTCAGCTGTCTCGATGGCCAAAATGGCCTCGAGGGTGAAAATTATGGACAATAGGATAAAAATAAGATCGCTGAATTTGACAACAGACTAAATAAAGTGAACAACGAGTTGTTCTCTCCCTTAAAGCATCAGAAAATGGCCCAGAATGGGTTCCTAGGGTAAATCAGGGTCCTGGACAATTAACCAATGGATGCCTCAAGGGAAAGAGTGAAAAAACAAGGGTGAAACGCGAGCTTAAAAGCTACAACCAAGTCCTTTTAGATGGTTGTAAATTGTGAACAACACGCTGTTTGAAGCTTTTAAGACGGGGAAACAAGCCCAGAATGGATTGATACCCCCCAGGGTGGCCTGGGAAGTGATCCCAGAAGATTGTCAGATCAAAAGGGGGATGTAAAAGGAGATGAACAACCTCTTTACAAGCTGTTACAACTATTTTTGGGATAATATTTACAACTTCAATTTTTGATCCCTGGGTGAAGGGTGGACTGACAAAATGTTGACTTTAAATGTATTTTATTAGTAAATTTTTAGTTATTAACACATGCCTCGTATACCACATTGTTTTGAAGGTTATCCCGATTAGGCAAACACATCCCGCAATTGTGACAACTAGTATAATAAGAGTAGTCTTAGAAGACCACGTTGGTTAGGTTGAAGAGTGCCCATGTAGCTCAGAGAAGCAGGGATTAGCCACTTCTCGTCACTAGCGCTTTCAGGCTCTTAAATCCACTTGGATGGAAGAAGGATACCTGTGAAAAGAAAGAGGCCCAGGACCCCCCTAAAGGTAGTTTTAGCTTAGCTTACCCAAGCAGAGTAGTATTCGAACCAAGCTAAGTTATTCAACTCCTTAACCATGTGGTACTAAGGAAAGATCACTCAATTTATGCTAACTAGATAACTTCTGAGATGCTCTTGATGAAGACTCCCTCGCTTTGACTCTTAGTATCCTATAAAATTGAAATTGTTTGAAGTAAAGGACCAGGTCATCCATGTGGAGAGGTCACGTTTTGCTTTCACAAGCGTGCCTCCTGGTCACTGAATTTGAAATCTATCCAAAACTTTATACATAAAACAAGTAAATAGGTATGTGACATATATGTCATGGCTAAATAATATGTATATGTATGTAGCTAAATAGTATAAGTTTTGTTTTGATTGTATGGGGTAGACCCCTAAATTGTCTCCAAGTGTTTTGTAGTTTTTTGAGTGTATTTAGCTTGTTGATTTTTGTATGGCCCCTTTAGGGGTAGTCACCTGTAGATTAGTGAAAGAAAAATTATACAATGAAAATATGACAAAATTAATTAATTACAAGTAAACGATTACACTATTCAAGCTAAAGGAATGGGTTGAGGGTCTTTGCGAGCCGCAAGGCTTCCATGTGCATGAAAGCCCCAACTAATTCCTTGTATGGGGATTGGAAGTTTACTGCCTGGAATTTAGAAATAGTGATGATTATCTACGGAAATATTGATGATATTTTATGAAAAAAATTCACAAGTAAATTACTCAAAATATCTACACAAACAAAGCATATCAACATGGGTATGTGTGCAAATTTTTTTGGAATGAGCGCAAGTGAATATAAGGTAAATATGAGAGTGATTGGGTAGATTTATGGATCAAATTTGATGTTTTGTCTTCGCTGTCCTAATGGCCCCTTTTCCTCAAATAGGTCTTTAAGTGGTCCCTAACCACTTAGGAGAAGCATAGTAGGTGATCAGTTATGTCCTTTTAGGAAAACAACAAAAAAATGGTATTTATATATGAAAAACCTGAATTAAATGTAACATAAATTTGCACATAAAATATATATAACATCCAACTAAGATGGTTGTCCTGTGGGGGGAAATTGACCAAAATGGCCAATTTTCCTATTTGGGGCAACAAGGTTAATGGTAGGAAAACATAATAGAAATATACATGGATTAAAAGAGAAAGCAAACAAGTATGAACAACCAACTAAGAGGATTATTTGAGGGTTGTCCTAAGGGGCCATAGGACTCCCAGCCACTAGCTAAGGCTGAAAACAACTGAGTACTTCAGAAAATCTGCACTAAAACACATCAAACAAGTTAAATGAAGTTGTTAGGAAATTAAAGAAATAAAGTTAAACCCAAGGAAGCAACAACAAACACCTAGCTAACCAATCCCTCATGGAGATAGCTAACATAGCAAGTATTTACTTATACCCCTCAACCCTTAACCAACAAGTGAAACATCCAACAACTAAAATCTAACAAGTATCACGCACACAAAGAGTCTTGGAAAATTTTAGCAAATCTTTGTTACTATATTCATCCTCTTTTTTACAATGCCAACCCTCTAATTTATAAAGGAGAGGTGAAGGCTTAGGATTAGGTGACAAGACACTTGTCACTTTTGGAAAAGTGACAAGAGGACCAACCCTAAATTATTTTTGTCTTTTTACCAAAAGGTAACCTTATCCTAAAAGAGAATCTTATCCAAAAGGGATCAAATCAAATCTGACTTGACCTCTTAATTACAATGTATAAATATCAAAAAGAAATAATGCGAGACTACATACTACAAAAGGTCATTTTTCATAAAATGAAAAAAACAATATGCCACATCACCATTTGCCTTGGTATTTGTGCCATCCCAAAGGCTCTTTGATTGCTGCCATGTTTTGCAGATGTAGGTGAGGTGATTTAGGACCGTACTCGACCATCCATAGTTGTCGGATTCACCGGGATGAAGCCCCAATGTGTGGGAAAAATGCAGAGTTTCTTAGGAGGGCAAAAGGACTTTGGGATTTGGTGATTGTATGTAAGAAATTCCTGCTATTCAGGCACTTTTTAGACCTGATTATACCCCTCATTTTGTGCCTATAAGTTTCTCTGTGAGTTGGCCGAAGCATGGCTTCGATTTGGGCTTGTTTTAGTGAGGGGACCCCCTGGGCTTGAACATTGAGAGGCTTTTACCCTATACCAAATAGCCACAAAACTGTTATATATTGTTCCCATGCTGTATCTTTGTCCTCTACCTTTCCTCTACCTTTCACTTGACACAAATCCGACTCTGGATGAGTAAGATATGGCCCTAGAAAGGTACGCAGGAAGGAGCTGGTCGGGAGGATGATCAGGGAAAATTTGAAATTGGGGAAAATTATGGGCTGGACACCAGAATTGAAAGGATTTTACATTCCTCCATACTTGTAGCTGAAATGGGTTTTCCTCATCCAACACAATTTGGCCTTGGAGGCCCCCAATTAAGCCTCCTTCTAGCGCATTCTTATTGGGCCAATAATGAGTCCCTGTCGCTCTGGGACATGCCACTGAAATTATGGGTTGAATTTGCAAAGGTGAATGCCATGGATGCATTTCGGACTTCTCCTCGATCGTTTTGACTATTCACGGGAGAAAATCTGCCTCTGTATGGCAAATTTATGCAATTAACAAGTCCAGTAACTCTTGGGGGGGGGTGGGAATTAAAATTTTAATATATAGTTTTAAAACCCATTTTTTAAATTTTATTTATACTTTTAATTAAATATCATAAAAAATCTTAAAAACAATTTTAATTTGAATATATATATATATATATATATATATATATATATATATAATAATAAAATTAAAATTTAATATATATAAAATTTAAAACAAAATAAATTTAAATTAAAAAATTAAAAAATTTAAAGTAAACATTAAAATTAAAATTAATTTTAAACTACAACCCCCCTACTCTGGCGCCCCTGGTCGCCATATGACCAGGATGGAATCGAAATTAAGCCGTGCTAGCTGGTGGTTGGGAAGAGTGGTTGGAGAGGTGGTGGTGGAAGTGAGGTCGGGGAGAACTGCCCACTGAGGTATGGGAGGAGGGGAATGGAGGTTAGTTGGTGCATGTGTGGGGTATGGTGGAGGGTGGTAAGTGGGGATGAGGGACTACGTGCAAGTGTGGGTGAGGGAAGAAGGATTCAGGCTGGAGAGAAAGGTATGGAGGAAAGGGCTGGCACGTAGAGGAATAAGGAAGGGGTTGGGTTTTGGGGGAGAGAACTTGCAGAGGTGGAGGAAGAGGAGGACATGCGAGGGGAGGAGAGTGTTGAGGAGGGGCTAGCGCACAGAGGTGGATGAGTAGGGAGAAATTGGGGAGATTTTGGGTCTGTGCAGGTGGAGGTAAAATGGAGGGAGGCCGAGGACTAGGGAAGGAAGGGGACCGCACGTAGGGTTTTGGATAGGAGGTAAGTGGAAGAATGAGGTGGAGGGTGGTGTGTGGAGGTGTTGGGATTGCGCGCAAGCTGGAGGAAGTGGTGGAGTGTTGGAAGTTGAGGGATAAAAGGAGGAGGAGGATATGGTTGCATGGATTTGCAGGTGCTCGGGAGAGGAGGGGGTGGTGGTGGTGCCCTGATGGTGGATGGGTGGTTGACCAACCGAAATTAAAATTTTGAATTTTTTTACCATTTTGGGTTTTTTCCCATAGTTTAGGAGAGGGAGGTTTTGGGTTCAATCCCCCTCCCCTCCTTCTTGATTTTTGGGCAGTTTATTAGGTTTTTCAACAAAGGAAAAGGGAGGGGGTTAGGGTTCAAAGCCCAGGCCTTGCAAATGGCCATGCACAGGCCTGTAATTTCAGCCACAATCAAAAATTTATTTCTCTAAAGGAGCCTTGGAGGCTTGGGACTGGTGCCCAAGAGGGGTTCAAATCCCCTCCCCTTTGAATCTTTTGCACACATAAAATTAACTGAATTCACCAACCAACAAACATGAACCAACAAACATGAAATTTGAACCAACAATCAACTTGAAATTTGAACCAACACTCAGACAATAATCTTGAAGGCAGAAATAACACCCTTCTATGCAAAAAATTCACCACAACCAACAAGTCTTTTTTCCTTTTGAATTGGGATAGATTAGGGTTTACCTAGCTCAATGTTTGAAGGTTGTTGCATGGCCATGGATGACTACTCAATGAATACCTGCACCTGCTTCCAGGAAGCCTCCTTCAGCCATTGAAGCCTGTTGCAGAGCTCCCCCTCCCCTTGGCCAAAATGCCAAAATGACTTGAGAGAGGGGAGAGGGGGGGTTTTGTATTTTCTAATTTTCCACAAAAACAAATTTCTCGAATATTGCATGAGGAAGGTTGCATGTCCTCTCCTGGATTTTTCTGAAATTTTTGATTTTTTTTATAATTTTCTCATTATTTTTTAATATTCCTCGAAAATTGTGCAAGTCAAAGTTTGACTTTGACTTTGACCTTCTTGTTGTTGACTTAGCCCCAAAAAGGTTGTCAGATGAGACATATTCAGAATTGGATGCAAGGCACATTGGTGGAAAGGTCTCGACATGCCCGTCGAGATATTCCATCACCAATATAAAATAATTCCACCTTAGCCCTCAATTTCAGCCCGGAAGAGTTGTCGGCCCAAAACCCCTGACTTGTTGGTGGGCCCACATGACACCCAATATTGCGAAAGGCGCCAAATCACCATACAATATCCAATCGAGGAACCTGGGGTACCTTTGGAAAGGTATCAACAAGTACTTCAATGAGGTGGCCATATATTTGTGTGTTGGGGCCATTAATGGTTGTTTTATCTGCCATGAATCCTTGTTATGCGAGTTGGTTTCCCCCCCTTTGCCATAAATAATTGACCAACTTGTGACAGCTCTAACAGGGCCATCGTAGATCGGAATGAGGAAAATGAGTTGTCATTGGGAAAGTATTTGAGTCTATTATAGCGTGGCATCACTGAATCTATGATTTAAAACTTTTTACCAACAATTTTTAAACCCCAAAGCATTGCAACCAATATGGTGTCCGAAATTGGTGATGAACTTGTGAAAGCTTGTTCTTACCAACCGAGGGTGGAAACCAAGCACAAGATATACCATTAGAAAGGTATCGCACTTACCTAGAACATGTATATGTTTTATTTTTCTTTTGAAATAGGAAACTAAATAGAAACAGACCAGGAAGTCACAGCTATTGGTTTTTTCCATTCGGGTGACGCTAATTTTGCATCCTCCGTACGGGGTCATATGGATTTGGAATCGGGCTCATGATATCCCATTGGAAATAATGTCCTGATCCCTAAAAAATGGCAGCATTGTATTTCCCAAATTTTGACTAGACTTCATCTCATCCTTTGTGAAAGGACAGGCGAAGTGGGCCAACATTAAAATTCTTGCAAACTGGGTGCTTAGTTCATAAATATGAACTGAACAATTTTGACATGAGGAATTATCACGTGGGAGGGTTCAAAACCCTCTGAAGGTATCCAACTGATACTCTTTCGAGGGAAGAGGCCATAGTAACTATGAACCTCACCATTGTCTTCGAATGGAACCATAGTACAAAGGGACGTTTGTGGAGGAATGACAGTGTAAAACACCATGTTGAGCCCAGAGCATATTTTTGGGTCAACAACAGGGTGATGAAAATTCAAGTTGAAGCTCATGGATGGTAGGATTAGAACACTCCTTGGTGTTTTTCATATCCCAGGATTGGCCAAAATTTGATTTCTATAAGCAATATGGATGATGTAGGTGTAAAAATAGTGTTTGAAAAAGAAACTTGCGGGATGGTTAAAGGGGAAATGGCGTTGCTAACGAGAGTTTAGATTGGAACTATGTATAATATGCTAGGAAGAATTATTAGTGAAGGGTGTAATAGTTTTATTGTTCCTGAGATTGGAGTTGAAGAACAAAAAAATCCTATAGTCTTTAGAGAAAATACTATGTTATGGTATCAAAGACTGGGGCATATAGGAGAGAAGGGCCTTCGAGTACTACACGAAAAAGGTATGGTTGAAGGTATGGCCAATTTATCTAGATTTTGATTTCAATGAACATTATTTGTATGGGAATCAAAATCCTGTAAGATTTTCCTCTGGTGCTACAAGATCAAAGGGTATTTTACAATTGGTTCACAATGATGTGTTTGGACCTGTGTCAATTCCATCACTGGGAAAATATGTGTACTATGACTCATTTATTTATCGATTCTCGAGGAATACATGGATTTGTTTTCTTAGGAAGAAATCTGAAGTATTTGAAAATTTTAAAGAGTTTAAGGCTCTTGTGGAGAATCAAAAAGAGAAGAGGATTAAGGTGTTGAGGATGGATAATGGTGGATAAATTTGCAGAAATTAATTTGAGGAATTCTATAAGAACTACAATATAACAAGAAAGAAAAATAATCCATACACACCTCAACAGAATGGAGTTGCATAAATGATGGATAAGACACTAATGGAAAAAACAAGGAGCATGCTTAGTGGTGTCGGGTTAGGACAATAATTATGGGCAAAGGTAATGGGTATTGTATGTTATTGATCAATCGATCACCCTCATCAATGTTGGATGAAAAGACTCCACACTAGGTATGGAATAGTAGGAAATCATGTCTTACTCATCTCAGGGTATTTGGATATGATTCCTATGTTCACATTCCAAAGGAAAACATGAGTAAGATGGATAAAAAGGATAAAACGTGTATCTTTATTTTCTATAAAGATGGTCTAAAAGGTTATAAGATTTGGAACTCAGAAACAAATACGGTAGTGTATAGTCAAGATGTGGTATTTAGAGAAATCAAATATGTTTTCAAATAGGAAGTCCTACCAAGGAAGGAAGAACCAAAGAAAATAGAGTTTGAATTGAAGGATATTGAATTAGACTCTACAAAAGAACATGATCAAGAACAAGAAGAGACTCATACTCCAGTATTCAAGATACTGGTTTGACAAAGAAGAAAACTGGAAAGGTATATTCCACCTGATTTCCATTCAAATTTTTCTTTGTTTATTATTGATGATGAGCGTAGAACTGTTAGGGAGGTAGTGGATTTAGAGGGTGGAAACTATGGAAAAATGACATGGTGGAAGAAATAGTAGTGTTGGAAAAGAATGAGGCTTGGGGTCTAGTGGAGTTGCCAACTAGAAGAAAGCCCATTGGAAGAAAATGGGTGTTTAAGAAGAAGTTGAATGCAACAGAAGGAAAAGTGGAGAAATAAAATCTTGATCAGTAGAAAAAGGTTATTCCCAGGTAGAGAATTGACTTTGGTGAAATTTGTTCTCCTATTGCCAAGCTAAGTTCTATTAGATTTATTTTATCTGCTTCTGCTACTTTTGATTTTAAAGTAGAATAGATGGATGTGAAGAAAACATTCCTACATGGGGATATGGAAGAAGAAATATATATGAAGTAGCCAGGAGGCTTTGTAGTGAAGGCATAGAAGGAGTTGGTATGTAGGATGCAGAAATATCTTTATGGGTTAAAACAATCACCAACGATGTGGTATCAAAATTTTGATATTGATATGTTGGGACCTGGCTTCACAAAGAGAAAATTTGATCATTGTATGTATTTCAAATTAATTGGTGATTGTCTTCTTTATTTGGTCTTGTATGTGGATGATATGTTGTTGATAGGAAATGACAAGGATATTAGCCAAGGTGCGAAAGATCAATTGTCCTCTAAATTTGACATGAAGGATATTGGTGTTGCAAATTTCATTTTGGGGATGGAAAATTAGAAGAGATTGGGAAAACCATAAACTCTGGTTAAATAAGAGGAAATATGTAGAGACGACATTGCAGAGTTTTAATATGTAGGAATGCAAACTTGTCAGGGTTCCTATTCATGTAGGTGTAAATTTATCTGCAAATCAATGTCCCAAGGCACAGGAAGAGTAAGAGGACATGCCCCATATTCCATATGCTAGTGCAGTTGGTAGTTTTACGTATGCAATGGTTTATACTAGACAAGACATTGCACATGTAGTTTGAGTTTTGAGCAGGTATATGTCAAAACTAGGGAAGGAGCATTATACAACAATAAAGAGGGTTTTCAGGTATTTATGTGGCACTACTTCTTATAGATTGTGATACTAAGGAAGAATGAGATTAGATAGAGTGTTGGACATATATGTCTTTGTTGATGGAAACATGGATGGATATTTGGATCACATAAGATCTACAAGTGGGTATGTGTTTAACCTATTTGGAGGAGCAATCGGCAGGATGAAAACAAGACAGGTTGTAGTGGCACTCTCAACTACAAAAGTTGAATACATTGAAGCCACTCATGCAAGCAAGGAAGCAATATGGTTATAAATATTTTGTTAAGTTATTGGGTTGGTACAACAAGATGTAATTATAGATTGTGACAGTCAGAGTGTAATCTTCCTCGTGAATAACCCAACTTATCATTCAAAGATAAAGCATATTGATGTTCAATAACACTTTGTGAGAGACATGGCCGAAGAATGTTGCAGATTCATTAACAAAGTCTTTGAACCTCGAGAAATTCTCCTGGTGTAGAGAAACAATGGGCATTGTTGCCTTGGATTGTTGACTATATAATCACGTGACCCCCTATATGCAAAGAAAACAACAAGTGGGAGAATGTTGGGTATGTGTTATATTATTTGTATGACCAAACCTAGTGTCTATATTATGCCGGGAACATTGGGAGGTCACAGGTGGGTTGTAGGGTGGTAGATCCCTCGTTTTTTTTTTTTTTGGCGGTTTTTGCATTTGTTTTTAGGGGTTTTTTTGGCACATGGTTTTTTCCAATGGTTTTCTAATTTGGGTTAAGGAATTAGGGTTTTCGACTAATATGGGTCAATGTATTAGGGGTTTTGGATTCTGTGGGATCATATGTATATTTTGTTGTAAACAATGAAGATACATAATAATATAAGAATTAGAGGTGCGGCTCAAAACAAGTTGT
>JASDQU010012541.1:2126-14468 GCA_032191745.1 Picea mariana
ATGCATTACTTCAAATGGGCAAACATCTAGAGGCTATTGCAACAATGTTTGACATTATGCCAAGGCGAAGGTAGCGTGATGCATTTCTCTTTGTACGCTTACTTCCTAAGTGGCGTGATGGCGCAGCTTGCCTTCAGGGCACTAGGCTTAGTGACTCAATGAGCCCCAAGGGAGGGGGTTGAATGGTGGCCCAAGAACCCAAAAGACCTTGTTCAATGCAGGGCCATCTAAATGAAATTAACGTTTTTTCATCTGCACTTCAGGGAAACGAGGGCAGCTGGCTTTATAATGATGAGATTGATTAGTTTATAATCATATGTGCTTTAAAATCTTGAGATTGACTGTGGCTTTATAATGATGAGATTGATTAGTTTATAATCATATGTGCCTTAAAATCTTGAGATTGACTCTGATAGACATCGAAAGATGAGAATTTCACTACTTCACGATAAAGAATATTCCTCTAGATCAATCTGGCAAATGATACATTTTTCGTACAAGCAATTATGCAACGCTTTCCACAAACCAAAAGTCAAGTGGATATTGTGCTTTCACCTACGCTATCAAGTCGACTCTGGAGGAATGTGGAATGGTCGTTGGCCACCTGCCACATTTTCCTCCTTCCTGCCTTCCATCACGTTCAGACAAAAACCCAAAACAGAACAAGAGGAGAAGGCCTCGTTTCACTATCCATGACTTCCCATCGATCTCCAATTACCAGAAGCAAGAAGAGGAGAACGAGGAGCATATGCTGGCGGGTGCGAATCCCCACAGGATCCCACCACCACCATCATCAACCCAGGTACGTAATATATTGCCTCTTTGATTCATTCTTTGATCAAATAAGAAACGAAACCGAAGCAATTCGACTGAACTCTCCATAATTCTGAAACCCAATTATTCATCCAGCCATGGGCGAGGCATCAGTATCAGATGATGTCTTAACAGTGGTTAAAGCCCTGAAGGAAGCCTCCCTTAACCTTCCCAAGAATACCAACAATGTGGAAATGCTCGTTCAAGGCCTCAAGCGCCTTCAGAGCGAGGAATTTAATTATAGCAGTGGGAAATTGATGGACCCAAAGCTCAGGCGGAAGCTCACAAGCTTATACAATCTTGTATCTCACCTAGAACCACAGGTTGAGCGGGTTCGTAAGCTCACCAGTCGGAGGGGCTTGAGATATTATTTATCTCGGGCCAAGGGTAAGGTTTTGGGGAATGATATTACTAATGTTGCCAATAACATGCAATCGGAGCTTCAGTTGTGGTTGGATCGGCAAAACATGGAACACCTGGTGCAGGTTTTGGAGAGTGGGCAAGGTGGGGAGGAAGAAAAGATTGAAGCCCTTCGTGAGTTTGAAGCTAGGGTTAAGGATGGGTATAACCCTGAGCTGCAGGATATGATCTTGTCAACTAGGGTTTTTGATTACCTGAGCTCTTTGCTGAGGCCCGGGACAATGGTCGGTCTCAGAGTTCAGAAGGAGGCTGCCTTTGCTTTGTCTGCTCTGGTGCATTTCAATAAGGATGTTTTTGTTAGTCAGATTCTTATGTTGGGTGTTGTGGAGAGCTTGTTGGGTATGATTACAGATGGTTCTAACGATCTGTCCGTTGTGGCGGTGACTGTTCTTGGGAGCCTGATTGCGGCTGGCAAAGGTGCGGTGGTGGACGAGATTCATGCTAGGCATGGAGTTAAAAAAATTGTGATGTTGTTGGAGGACGAGTGCGAGGAGATGAGGGTGGCTGCAATGGAGTGTGTGTTTGAGATGGCTTACCATGGGCGGAAAGAGGTGGTGGAAGCCATGTTGGAGAGGGATGTGGTGAAGAAGCTTGCAGACCTTCAGCAGTCAGAAGCTGGGGGTGACCTAATTGATCTGCCCACGAGTTTTACTCATTCAAGTGATTCGTCTCGAAAAGATTCAAACTTGCGCAAATCGAACCATGTTTTGCCAAGTGATACTGCTAGAGATGGTGCTACTAATTTACCAGATGATTGTGGCATTGCTTTACATCAAAAGGATTCCAATGAATGCTTGGACAAAGCAATGGAGGTTCAGGAATTGGAAGATTTTGTCAGTTGTAAAAAGAGTGCCACAAGTTCACCTCCAAATTCCATAAAATCTTCCTCAAAGTCTACAGATTCTTCTCAAGGGTTTCTGGAAGCTTCAAAGGCTGCAGATGAGAGTTATAGTGTGGTTGAAGAATATTGGCAGAAGCATCCCTTTGCTAGTGCTGTGGCTAGGTTTGCGATACAATTGGAGATTGGGCAGGGTTTGAGACAGAGGGAAAAGCGTGCATTGAAGCAGGAGATTCTCAGACGAGTTAGAGAAGCAATCCCTTCTGATGCAGAGGTTGCTACAATTTTGGCTGACGTCTTATGGGGTCCATAAATACCATTACCCTTTGCAGATAAGGCCTACTAGTTTGTTCCTTTCCTTTTTAATCTAAATTTTCTGGGCTATAATCTTGTATTCTTCTACCATGTCCCATCCTCATTTGTTTATCCTTTCTTTATAGGTCTATTCCGAGTTTCCTGGCTATAGCCCACTGTAAGTCACAATCTATGCTATTATTTATTTATTCTTTGGTCCTCCCACCTATTGATAAGCAGAGGCGTCTATGTAAGGATTAGTTCATTCATTCTGTTTAGGTGTTGTCATGAAGGCCTCTTTGCACAGGGGTTTCTTTAGTACAAGCATCAAGGTATGTATTTATTTAAGTTCCTGTATTTAGGAACTTAGGAAGTTATTGACTCAAAGGCTTGTTGCACTGCTTATGAAGATGAATTTATTTTTGCATGCATTTGCACAATCGAAAATATAACCTGTTGTAATCATATATACACATTCAACGTGTATATATGCCATACATGCATTGGCTGTATTCTAAAATTAAGGAAAGTTGCAAGCTTTTAACAACCGTCTGCATTTATTGAGCTTAGATACCTCCTAATGCTTTGTCAGTGAAATTTAAGGACTACAGATGTTCCTTAAGCTTGGATGCACTTTACTACTAGATCATAGTCTCTGAATTACAGAATATCAGAGAAAAGAGTTGGATCCAGGATTATTCTGATGGCAGCTATGCTGGATTTGGCTGCGAATCTCTATCAAGAAGGGTGGGATAATGGAATCTGAAAGCTGCAGGTGGTCACTTGTATTGATTTCCTCTGGTTTTATTATGGTGTTTTGAAAATTACATATATTAGCATGCAGGAAAGGGATGCCCTTAATCCTCTGTAGTCGTTGTTGCCTTTGTGATGCCTTCTTAGTTGCAAGCTTACTAAAAAAATTAAGTGGCATATCCGTTGTTGAGGATTTCTTTCCATGTTAATACGACTGTTTGCCGAAATCCATCTCTTTTCAATGTTTACTCTTGTGATTGTCATGGACTTTGTGTTAGAACCTAATGAGTTATTTGGAGAAACTTCTCTAACCAGAGACAAAAGTTAAAGACAAGTCATAAATAATAATCCAACTTCAGTTACTGAAACCGAGTGCTGCTTTGAAGTAGCTTTCCTAGATACAAGGTCATTTTTATGATGTTGTATAGAAAGACAGTGAGGCCTTGGCTCGTAGGTGCCATAGGGTTCAAGTCCTATCTGTGCTTCACACAGTGATCCGTACGGTTGATGTATGTGTTTACTATTTTACCTCATTTCTTAACTTGCTGTAAAAGATGCGAGTTTACCAATGAAAAACAAAAAATTGCTTTACCGTTTAGAGGTTATGGTTCAGGGATGGTAGGAGTTTCTCTATTGTTGGAAGTGGAAGAGACACGATGGATGGAGAGCCAGTGATTCTGTACCAGTAGCAATGATTCTGTAACAGCAGTGAGTCTGTAATAGCAGCAGACAGTTATGTTTTTTTGAGACTGAAGATACAATAAAAGAATGCACTCTGTTTTTGAGTGCCCAGTGTGTAATCTAGTTGGCATCACTGTATACTCTGAACATACATAGCTAAGAGTACTGAGACTTTACTTTTCTGTGGAGCTTTTCCCCCAGGAGGGTTTTCTCCATGTAAATCATTGCGGCATTGTATGCCTGTCCTTATCTCTGTATTCTGTTTTTATATACCTGTCATTCTGCAGATTTATTTAATTGCAATTAGAGATTAGAGGCAAGAAAATATCACAGATAGCAAGTTATGTGCAGAGATGCAGTGATAAAGCACAAATCATGAAATCGGGAGTGTTAAACAGGGGAAAGACTGATTTTCCTCACTGTAATTCGGATCACACAGACACCCTAAATATCTCTGAAGGTTTTGAACTTCTGATTGGCTTGGTAAACTCCAAGTGCCCAAATATTCAAGCAACCACTTCAATGTGTATTGCAAAAAGGTTACACCAGGCACTGTTAGTACGTTTGGTAGGCTCCATACAACTTAAAGGGGAATATCATGTGACTGGCTCATAGGTCCTTCATGGCTGAGTACCTCATTTCTAGATGCTAACGTGATGCATGTGCTTCGACAATTCTCAATCCTACTACTAGGTCAGAACTGAGAGTCAACAAGAGAACCAAAAATATATTATTCGGTCTTCAAGGGTGTACTAAGCTTCTAAAATGTCGAAGTGATCACATCAAAGCTACTGGATCAATTGCATAGGAAAAAAGAGAATCTCCTTTGAATAGGACTGTTTTGTGGATCTCAATTCCAGTCCCTAGTGAGCTAGAGGGATTGCGAGAGTTTGATTAACACTTGGAATAAATCTATTGGCTAGAATTTTTTTCTAAAACTATCCAGATAATTTTCCTTTTTACAAGCAGCAGCATAACCTAATTAGGAAATAAAACAGGGGACCTGAATCACCTCCAATTTTGGAGAACATTCTTAGCTGAAAGCTTGCAAAATTTTGAAGCCTCTCCATCAATCGCTGTGATGTGAGCCCTTACAATTGTAATTGGAAACTTTCAAGTTACTCAAATTCTTTAGTATTTTAACAATCATTGAAAATTGATGTGCTTTAGAAAAAGAATTTCAAGTCTATTCCTGTTATTATTCATTAACACAAATAACTACACAACTTAACTTTCTCCTACACAAATAGAAAAAGAAAAATAACTTACACTAAGGTAAGTAGTGTATGTTACAAATTTTATTTCAACCTTCAGGTATGGAGTATGAGATGAACCATTTTAGTTTATGATTTTCTCCTACAAAAATAGACAATGAAAAACAACTTACATGAAGGGAAGTAGTGTATGTCACAATATTCTATTTCAACCTTCAGGATATGGAGTATGAGATAAGCACAACCATTTTATTTTATGTTATTTCTGGACTGTCAATTTTCACATGCAACTATATGTGACTAATTTCAGATCGGAAAATTGCTTCCTAGTGATCTAACAGTAAAACCCTAGCTGTTATCACTGAACAAATTTACACTGAATTTATTGACTGAAAACATATGCAGCGGAAACACAAAGATCAGAGATGAATCATCAATATACATGAGACACAATTTCAATTATGTATTCTTGTTAACACCAGAAATCCTGAGGGAAAAACTAGTCCTCCCAACCAATACAATATCACCAAAATTTGAGGACAACCTTGTCCTCCAAAGTCACCAAAACTAAGAACAACTTTGTTCTCCAATAACCATACAAATTAGAAAAACAAACCTCTGCAATATCCCTGGGAATCTCCTCTGCACATGAATCTGTTGTAGACCACTTGTACGACCTGTTGTCGTCACCTGTCACCTGTATGGATCTGTACCTACCCAGAAACTGAGATACGCGATTCACCTTACTGACAATCCACATACATACATTGTTTTCTCTCCTACAAACTGCGTATACCCTATATGCGATTCGTCCTTCAGCAACTCGCGTATACACACACTTCATCCTGTTGCAAACCGTGTATTGTACGAAAAATTCGCTCCACATGTGTGACCTTCTTCGCTTCTATCTTCAGGGCCAGATTTGCCACCTTGCATATTTTCCCTTTGCTGAGATCACCAATCCTCCTTGGCACAAGTGAAAACTCACTTATGCCAACTCCATCATGTCACCACACTATCTACGTGTTGTATAATATCACAATGACCTCTCTTTTTTATCTACAATCCTTAGGGGTCACCATAGAAGCCCCTCCACAAGTCAACATCAAATTAAGATTTCCTTGTGGGTGTGAAGTCCCAACACAAGCCCACAAAGCCCATCATCAAACCCATGAAGTCCCCACTCAAATCCCAAGGGGTTTTCTCCAAACCGAAAGTGTGATGTGGTGCCCACGACAATTTCCACATGCCCAACACCTAGGGTCATGTGAGAATACTTGTCTGAAGTGATAATATTTTTGGTGTGACTACGAAAGCTATTCTTGTATATTTGTTTTAGTCAAACCTTTAAAAGGTTATTATAATTATATTGTACAATTCGGCTCAACAAAAATTATTATATTATTGGTATTTTACTTATAATTGTTAAAAAGCCCCATTGTGGCTAGTCGGCCCTATTTTATGGGTTAGTTAGATCAAGAGTCATGTCTCTTCAAGAGACACTGTTATGTATAAATAGAGGATAGGTTCCTTTCATTTGGACACACACTCACACACTTCTCTTGTGCATCTTGGAGAACATAAGAAGGTCTAGTGCACAGGTCTTGGAGACTGGTTCTTTTGGTGTTTTGGTCTTGGTCTTTCTTGGAGAGCTATAGCGCATCATTGTATTGGTTGAAGGAATCTATATTGAGGATTTTGGTTGTTGGGTTTTCTCCCCCAAGAGGGTTTCCTAGGATAATCTTTGTGTTATATTGTATTTGTGATTGTCTATCTTTCAGTGATCCTACTACAATTGCTATTGGATTAAGTAATTGTAATTTTGTAACTAGAAAATTTAAAATTCTAACATGGTATCAGAGCAGGCTTGAATAGAGGCCAGTTGCAGATCTAGAAGCCTAAAAGGGAGCCATTTTCAGTATAGAGACAGTTGTCGAACAAACCAAGACAATCAAAAGGCAGGATGACTACCGGAACAAAGATCGATGAGAAGCTAGATGGAGCTGATAACTTCAGGAAGTACAAAGTAACCCTCCTTCTTGAAGAACATGAATTGGATAAGTTCATTATATAAGTGGTTCAAGAGCCTCAAGGAGATGAAGCTAAGGAAAAATATAAGAAGGACATGGTGATATCAAAAAGGATTATTGCAGACTCTATTAAGGACCACCTTATCCATCATGTATCATCATTATCTTCTCCAAAGAATATGATGGACACCTTAACTCGTCTGTTTGAGGGAAGCAACATAAATCGAAGAATGACTTTGAGATCTCAGTTGAAGAATGTGAAAATGCAGAACTCATAAAACATTCACTCCTACTTCTCAAGAGTGAATCAAATCAAGGAGCATATAGAAGCCATTTGTGACTCAGTAGAAGGAGAAGAGATGGTGATGACTACTTTGAATGGCCTCCCAAGGTCATGGGATGCATTCATCCAAGGAATTTGTTCAAGAAAGAAGCTTTTTAAGTTCAATAGGCTTTGGGAAGATTGTAACCAGGAAGAAGCTAGGACAACTGCAAGAGAAGAAAAGATGGTAGATGAAGATCAAGCCCTAGCTGCCCACACCATGAAAGGAAAGAACAAGGAGCATTCTTTACCTAAGAAGTTTAAGATGGGTCAAAGAGACAACTCAAAGATTAGATGTTACTTTTGTCAGGGGACACTTTGTTAGGGATTTCCCCCTCATTATGGAAATTAAGAATAAGAAAGGAAGTAAGAGGCATCAAGCTCACACAGCTGAAGATGATGAGCCTCCCAAGAAGGTTGCAAAGCAAGATGAATCAAGTGATGAGGATTATGCTCTTATCTCATCCCTCACAGGTACTGTTACTCATGTAAGTGACACTTGGTTGATAGACAGTGGTGCTTCCAAGCACATGTTAGGCTATGGAGACTCCTTATCTAAACTTATTCATAAAGATTCACCTCACAAGGTGAAATTGGGTGATGACTATCAGTATCCAATAAAAGGTGTTGGAGAAGCTTCCTACAAGTTAAACTCAGACAAGTCAATGAAGATGAAGGAAATTCTCGATGTTCCAGGTTTAAAGAAGAATCTTCTCTCAATTTCAGCATTGGACAAGAAAGGATTTAGAGTAGCATTTATTGATGGTCAAGTTCTTATGTGGCCTAGAGGGAAGACCCTTGATGATGCAATAATGATTGGAGTTGAAGGAGGACTCTACAAATTAAAAGGACATTCAGACTCCACAATGGTTCATGATATTGGGAATCCCAATGAACTATGGCATAGGAGATTTGCTCACATACACTACAAAGCTCTTTCGGTTGTGAGCAAATTGGTAACATGTCTTCCAGAAATCTAAGCAGAACCAGATGGTGTGTGCAAAGGATGTGCACAAGGCAAGAACATGAAGCACTCTTTTCCCAATAACGATAACAGAGCTAAAGGCGTTTTGGACATTGTGCATTCAAACATATGTGGACCGATGTCGGCAACTTCACTAAGTGGGTATGTATATTATGTATCTTTCATTGATGATTACTCACGTAAAACATGGATTTATTTGTTAAAAGCAAAGAATGAAGTTTTTGGCAAATTCAAAGAGTTCAAGGCTTTGGTAGAAAACTTGATAGAGTGGAAGATAAAGACCTTGCAATCAGACAATGGAGGTGAATTCACCTCAGAAAATTCAAGGAGTATTGCAAGGAAGTTGGGATTAAGAGGGAGCTTTCTACTCCCTATAACCCTTAGCAGAATGGAATAGTTGAAAGGAATAACCGGACAATCATGGAAGCAGTAAAGGCCATGATCCATGATCAAGATCTTCCTATGCATCTGTGGGCATAAGCAATGAAAACGACAATGTACGTGCAAAATAAAAGTCCCTACAAGGTGCTTGAAAACAAGACACCCAAGGAAATGTTTTTAGGAGAGAAGCCAGAAGTCAGCCATTTCAGAATATTTGGCTGCCCTGTATTTGTTCACGTCCTCAAGGAAAAGAGGACAAAGGTGGACCCTTCCGGACAGAAGGGCATATTTGTTGGTTACAGTGACACATCAAAGGCTAACATGATATACATTCCCAGTCACCGGAAAGTGTAGATCAGTGGAGATGTAACCTTCAATGAGAATGCAACTTTCAGTAAATCTAAATAGATCCGTGCATAAGAGGCACATGAAGAAGAGAATGAAGTTCCTAAAGTTCCAGAGGCAGTTGAACTAGGGGAAGTCATTCCAGAGGATCATGTCATGGTAGAACCTCAGAAACCAGCTGAGATACCTTCTCACAAGAGAAGACCAGCTTAGGCACAAGAGCTTATTAGAGATGCATAAAGAATTGGTGCCCCAAAGAAATATTTTAGGGAAAGTAAGAAGTTGAAGCTGTATTCCAGCTATGTGGCATGCTTGTGTGACATAATGGATGCAAAACCTTCCAGTTATGAAGAGGCTGCAAAAAATTAAGTATGAAAAGATGCCATGGCAGAGGATTACCGATCCATTATGTAGAATGATGTCTGGGATGTGGTTCCCAGACCAAAGGAAATATTTGTGGTGAGTTCGAAATGGATCTACAAGACTAAATATGCAGCCGATGGAAGTATTGAAGAATATAAGGAAAGATTTGTGGCCCGAGGTTTCTCTCATAAGGAAGGGATTGACTATGAAAAAATGTTTGCTCCCGTAACAAGATATACCTCGATCATGACTATACTTTCATTGGCCGCTATGATGAAATGGAAGGTGCACTAGATGGATGTAAAGACAACCTTTTTGAATGGTGAAACAAAAGAGGAAGTTTATGTGGAGCAACCACTTGGATTCGAGACACATGACATGGAGACTCATGTGTGCAGATTAAAGAAGGCTTTATGTGGATTGAAGCAGGCACCCAAAGCATGCTATGGTAGGATTGGAATTTTTTTTATGAGATTGGGTTTTACCAAGAGCAGTGCAGATCCTAACCTTTACTTTAAGGTTGAGGATGGTGAATCGGTGATTCTACTTCTGTATGTAGATGACCTGTTTCTAACAGGTGCGGAAAAACTCATCACTGAATGTAAGAGAAAATTGGCTGCAGAATTCGAGATGAAAGATTTAGGAATGATGCACTACTTCTTGGCACTAGAAAATTGGCAGAGATCAGATGGGATTTTCCTAAATCAAGGAAAGTATGTTGTATCTTGAAGAGGTACAAGATGTTGGACTGTAAGGCCATGGTTACCTCGATGGTATCCATCTTAAGTTGTTGCAAGATACAACTTCAAAGATTGTGGATTCTACCTTATACAGGAAGATAGTGGGTTCGTTGATGTATTTGACGAACACAAGACCAAATATATGTTTTGTTGTGAACACCCTGAGTCAACATTTGGAGCAACACAGACATGTTCATTTGGTTGCAACAAAACATGTGTTGAGGTACCTTAAGGGTACTCTAGATTTTGGTCTCTGATATAGATCTGACCATGCATTTGGATTATATGGATACTCATATTTAGATTGGGCCGGCAATATTCCTAATCGGAAGAGCACTTACGGATATTGTTTCAGTCTTGGCTCTAGTATGGTCTCGTGGAGCAGTAGAAAGCAGTGATGTGTGACACTCAGTATGGTTGAAGCTGAGTATGTGGCAGCATGTGCAACGAGCAGAGAAAAAATATGGCTTTGGAAGTTGTTGTCTCAATTATTTGGTCTCGGATTGGAGGTGATTTGCATTTGGTGTGACAACCAGAGTTGCATGAAGTTGTCAGAGAATCCGGTGTTCCATGACAGGTCGAAGCATATCGAGATCAAATACTACTATATCAGGGATATGGTACAGAGGGGAGCAGTGAGGCTCTAGTTCATGACTACTGAGGATCTGGTTGCATATGTGTTCACTAAGCTGTTGTTGAGGACGAAGTTCGAGTACTTCAGGGACAAGCTTGGTGTGGTCCCTCTTCAGAGGGAGTGATAGGTGGAACTCATCCAACATGAAAAAGGGTTGGCACTGAGTATGGAAAAATCTCATCCAACATGAAAAAGGGTTGGCACTGAGACATGAGTGCACATGATTAGGTATTGATGCATCACAGGGAGTGGATGTCTTGGGGACATGTTGTAGCTATTGAGAGATACCCACAGACCTTGGTTACATGGGGTGAAGTCATGTTGCACTATGGATATCCAAGGATGTATAGATTCACATGTTCAACAGTCAATGGACGTGAACTCGTGTGGTATCAGACTTGGAGTCTGTGTTTGGAAAGAATAACTTCCTAGTTAAGAGGGAGTGTTAATATTTTTGGTGTAACTACGAAAGATATTCTTGTATATTTGTTTTAGTCAAACCTTTAAAAAGGTTATTATAATTATATTGTACAAGTCGGCTCAACATAAACTATTATATTATTGGTATTTTACTTATAATTGTAAAAAAAGCCCCATTGTGGCTAGTCGACCTTGTTTTATGGGTTAGTTAGGTCAAGATTCATGTCTCTTCAAGATACACTGTTGTGTATAAATAGAGGATAGGTTCCTCTCATTTGGACACACACTCTCACACTTCTCTTGTGCATCTTGGAGCGCATAAGAAGGTCCAGCGCACAAGTCTTGGAGACTGGTTCTTTTGTTGTTTTGGTCTTGGTCTTTCTTGGAGAGCTATAGCGCATCATTGTATCGGTTGAAGGATTCTATATTGATGATTTTGGTTGCTGGGTTTTCTCCCCCACAGGGGTTTCCTAGGATAATCTTTGTGTTCTATTATATCTGTGATTGTCTATCTTTTGGTGATCTTACTATAGTTTCTATTGGATTAAGTAATTTTAATTAACTAGAAAATTTAAAATTCTAACACGAAGCTACAAAAATCAACACTCCCTCTTAGCGAGGAAGGTATTCTCACCACACTCCACAAGTGGAAATTTTCCCAATGCTACCAAAGCATCAACACTCCCTCTTAGTGAGGGAGGCATTCCATCCTCCATCATCACTTGAAAGTAGCTTTGTCTCCCGTAGTGGATCCTCTACCACAACTGCTCTCCAATCCGTCTGATTGGCTGCTCCCTTTGTCACCAAAGTAAATCTTTCTCTCTAGTCCTCTTGACTGGTTGCATTCTTGGTCACTGAAGCAAATCCCATTGTCTGACATGATCTCATCCTAGAAAACATCCTGGTCCTAGAAGCCTCCTGCCTTTGAACCTCTTGTTTGACCATATCAACCTATGACACCTTCCTGACAGTCTTGGAAGATGTCTCTCTCCCATTTGGACCTGAACATTGGCTCCCACTGAGTGATTGACTTTCCATCTGAACCTCCTAACTCCTTCTGAAGTTAGATTCTCTTTGAGTCTCCTGACTCCTTCTGAAGTCAGACTTCT
>JASDQU010012541.1:30302-47778 GCA_032191745.1 Picea mariana
ACTTGTGGGAAATGAGGGACTGTATACTAGTTGTAGCAGTCAGCACCTTGGACTAAGCAATTTCAATGTTTGTTAAACCATAAATTGACACTAGGGATCATTTTTCCCTGGTGGAGTTCGAGCCCCAGCTTGGAGGTGACTTCTTGTTAAAATATTATTAGCAACAACGTCTATGGCTAGGAGGAACGTATGAGTCACGTGCACAGTTGGTGATTTTTCATAAAAGATAAGTTTTCTTATGTGCTTGTCTGTTTACTGTGTGCTTATTCATTTTTATCTGTTATGATCTATTACTTGCATAGTGTTGCATATGAATAGTGGTTGTTATTCTGTTAATGTTGTCTATTATGTAAGTGTGATGTGGTTATTTAGCATGGTATTCATATATGTTGAGTATATTGGTTGATAAGTAACTTTTGTTAAGATAGTCCTGGTAAAGGGTCAAGAGTTTCTTGAGTGAGGCTAGAAGTGTTGAAATATTGGCCAATACTGAGAGGGGGGGTGAATCAGTATTACTTATTTTTCAATAATTTAATAAATTAAACTTATTAATCACAACAATTGATCAACAAGATGTATTGAAATATAAAATAATTATAACAAACATAAAAAGTACAAGTTACAATTGTGTGAGAGACACCAATCTCTCTTCTTTTGAGCACCAACTCAAGGAGACACCAATCCCCTATTTTAGAGAACCAACTCCAGGAAGCACCAACTCCCTATTTTAGAGCACCAACTCTAGGAAGCACCAACTCCTTGTTATAAAATTCAATTTGTATAAGACACCAGTCCTCCCTTGCTCCTCCCTACCACCCTTACTTCGTGAATATCTTCAACATTCTTCCTTGGACTCTGTTTCTGTTTTGATTTTCTAGATTGGACCAGAGAAAAACTTTCCTTCTTACCATTTTTCTATGTTTATATAGTCTCTCAAGTGGTATATTATATTGAAACAATGTGTCTTTTTGTAAAAGAGAAAATGAAACAATGTGTCTTTTTAATAATAAAACATTACACCTCTTCATTTAATTAACACAAATACCGACTTTTATGTTTATTAATTGATTTTGATTTAAAAAGGTGTCCAAATTTTGGAGCGATGGAAACGAATTTTAAAATTATACAACATGGGTTTTGTGCAGAACATGCCCAATTATCTAAATCACAATTAGTTTCCCCAGAAAATGTGTGAGGTGGATGGTACAAGAGGTTCTTTGAAGGAAAATTGCCTAGATTTACTGTTGTGGCCGCCTTCTAAACTTTCCAAATGAAGCATCCACTTCAACAACAAAGATTTGGTCACAGATCCATATTCCTCCCTTATCAACAAGCTAACAGAGTGGACTCGAAAATTATAAGAGCGGATTTTAAATGATGTCTTCGCTTCCACATCTATGTTGACTCTGGTCAAATTTTCACATCCATTCCTGTAGCGTGGAGTTGCAGCGAGTTGCAACACTCATCGTGTAGCGTGGAGTTGCAACACTAATCTTGTAGCATGGACTTGCAGCGAGTTGCAACACCAATCCTGTAGCACAGAGTCACAACATAGGAGTTGTGATGAGTTGCAACACTAATCTTGTAGCATGGAGTTGCAGTGAGTTGCAACACTTAATCTTGTAGCATGATCCGACAATTTCTAAGACTTTGATCCAATGATCTAACAATCACAATGATATCTCTGATGATTTTTATCACACCTTCTTGGAGGCAATTTTGATAAAATACATTATATGCCTTGAGAGACGATCTTTTTTCCTTGTTGTCATTCACTTTTAGAATGGATGACAATGAACTATAACTTTTATAATAATATTCTTCAAGGACTAAGTAATGAAGGATCTGTGAAGCATCTCCCTTACTAAGATTGTTATACCAGATCCTTGACACCTGTTATATTCTATTGAAGCACCATATTTGACCCTTTCTTCTTGTATTTAGTGCACAATAACGTCTTTTTGAAGTTCCATTGTAAAGTTCTTCCAATGATATCTTCATGGAGTGAACAAACCCTTCACTTTTGTTCAATTGTTTCTTCTGTAAATGGATGACAGTAACATAATTCAACATAACCTTTTGTTAGGATATTGATATGAATACATGAACCTTAATCAAGTTAATCAAGTTCTTGGTGACTATATTGATCCTCTTTCCATCAATGACCATATCATAATGCCATGTCCAACAATGACCATATTGGCCCTCTTTGACATCAATGCCAACACCATAGCACCAGGTCCAACAAAAAGTACCGTGCACACAGAAAGTGATATGTATGCTTAAATGATTGGATTTGTTGTGTGCATTGGAACACAGTCTTTACACAAAGGAAAGAAAGACTTGCAAGCAGAATCAAAACAATTATGTACGTTGTGATATTTGGGTGCTCTGTATGGCTATGCACGTTGTAATGTTCACATATTTGGAGTGGTCTTACGTTCTGTAATGTCGGTGTGCTCAATATGCTTGAGCACATAGTTTTATTCAAGTTACTTCCGTTGTTATAATCTGTATAAACAGGAAGGATTGTGGTGTGGCACAAACCATTTTGGGCTATGCACATTTCCTCGAGTAAATCCACACAATTTAATGTTAATTGTGCAGTAGAATTTTTGATGTATTGTTACTCAACAATAAGTTGGGTAACGTTACATCATAGTATCATAGATGAAGTTGGAAGGATTTGTGTGACGTGGCCCGACCTAGGAGGTTGGGGACGTCACAATGCATCTAGGAGTAGTTACCCCCGTGGGTCAACATGCCCTATCATTGAAGTGAGCCCAAAAATAGAGGACACGAAAGTAGATGTTGGTGCCCTAGGACCAACATATAATGACACAAGATGTTGCATGGATCCTAATATTGTCTACATATAGGGTGATGTATACCAAATATTTTGGGATGATATATATCTAGTGATGCCACTCCTCCCTCGGGATATTGACCTAGATGATGGTGTCTAACAGGAAATCAGATGTTCCCAGTTGCACAAAATAGTTATGCACCTTGTTGTCTTACCTTGTGCAGAGGCCATATCATGGATCATCATCCAAACTAATGTGCACAATAGGTGTAATGTACTCAATCACCCCTATACATTGTCTAGATGGTGTGGTACTTAAAATTTCCATCCCACTCACTCAATATTTTTCTTTGTTATCTTTGATACCGATTTTTTTCACTTGTACAACCATTTAATTGGGTTGAATGATTCATTCTTATAATATGATACCATAATTTACTCATTGTCCTAATGTTAATTTAATTAATGCATACAACAAAATGATACAGGCTCATACATATGAACATAACAACATGAAATTTATAACATAAACAATGGGAATTCATAATTTACACAAATAAACCATAACCACTTATATTCTAGGAATAATTCACCAACTGGTTGCAGGCGAAGTACATTCCACCCAACCATAGTCTCTATTGCACATAATCTTTCTACAACATACCACCCCCGAGATGAGGCTATGAGTCCACGAGGATGAAACACCTATGGCTAGCTTTAATCCTCTCACTCAGTCCATTCCCATAATTTATAGTCTATTCACTCTAATAGCAATCCTGATACACCATGTCTCTTTCCCCTAAGGCTTATACAACCCAAGGAATGGAATCCCCTTCTATGCCATGAAATCACTCAACTATTCAACTTCCTTATAGGACTCCAATATAGACTATCCAGGAAATTTCATGGTTGGAAACTTCAAGTATTCTCAACTATAATTACTTTGTCTCAATGGCATCTATTTCCTTGGCACATGGTCACAATTTCCTTCATGGGTTCACGACAATCAATACCAATAATTTCATTTTTGCATACATGCAATCCCTCATTCCCCACACAAGCTCTGAGACAAATTCATTTTCCCTAAGGAAGAATGACAATAATCCCCTTACATAACCAAAATACATGCATTATATTTGCATTCTAATAGTGAATCATGCAGATTCCTAAGAATCCCAACTATCTACCATGGATGCTTATCCGAAGGTTGATATGACTTATCCTAATTCAAGGTAAAAGACATAGGCTTAGGAATAGAATAATATTATTCCTCTTTGGCCCCCTTTGAGCCCCCTAATCCCCCTTACATTCCTCTCTTGTGGAATCATAACCCCCCATGTATTGCTTCCTTCTTTGTCTATAGCCAATGATGTATTTTTATTATTATTCAATAAACATTTACATATTACATTTCTCGACTCTCGACCATTCATCATATTCACATTTACACATTTCTAATATGGGGATCAAACTAGGGTATTACAATAGGCTGATCAAAGACATCTATGAGAAATCTATAGAATCATTTCAAACCTTTGTCTTACACAACTATTACAAACTCCTGACATTAGAGGTCGACCTCACTAGAGAATGGATGCAACAATTCCCATATGACTGCAGAGAAGTGATGAAGAGTTGGTGGGTGCCCAAGACAATGTTTAGGGTGAAGAGAATAACAACTTATCCCATGAGATCGTTGAGGACCCATACAAACTTGGTGTATCCCTTCTAAGCGGACTATATGGGGTAGAATATGATATGAATTTCAAAGAATCATGGGTGCCGCTTATATACATAGTTACTAAAACTAGCACAATGTTCAATTGGGAAACCATTCTCTTCATTTCTCTAGAAGAGGCCATCTCAGTAGCCAAACATACAATGCTTGGGATACACCCCACATTTCACATGGATTCTCATTTGTTGGACATTGTCTATGTATTACATGCTTTCTTAGGTATGGGATAGCAATGGAAATTCAATGGCCCCCCTTTGCACATTTACTGCTTAGACCTATGGGAGAACAAGTACCAGATTCATTATCACAAAATCTATGAACAATTCTTGATTCCCTTATATCAATTGATGGTTTTTTCCATAGCACAACTTATGTCTGAAAAGGTGATGCAAGGAATAATAAAAGTAGGTCATTGGGATGCTATGGAGAAATGGACATACATTAGAGCCTATGGAGCCACAAAAGCTCCTCATTTACTCCCTAGGTTTATACTAGACAGGTTGGCTCTCCAATAATTTGCATATCACACATTGGTGTATGGAGTTGAAGCATCCTTAGAATGTGACAAGAAGTTACCTTGGTATCCACTTCATTTCTATGTGGGAGCTTATAGCTTTAAGGATGTTAAGGAGGAAACAACATAAGCAGAAACCTTGGAAGGTTTCCATTTTTGGGAAGAAATATTCCATAGGCATGACCCCTTTGACATTGTCAGCTAGCACTGTAAAATATGCAAATACAGGTGGACCTACCATAATCAAGTATGGCAGGAGGGGGACTATATAGGAGGGCCATTAATTATGATGATGTCTTGTTTAGGATGGCAAACAAACTAAAAAAGACAAGTTAGAAAATGAACACCTATAAAAAGAAAGGGAAACAAAGGAAGTTGCAACCAAGGCAACAACTAAAAAGGAAAAAATGGATAAAGGAGCTAAAACATTGAAGCTTAAACAAACATAGGAAGTTGCATCCAATGCAACAATAAAGGAAGAGAAGAGAAAACAAGAAGTTGAAGCATTGATGCTTCAACAAGAAGAAGCAAATAGGAAAAATAAATAAGGAGAGGAAATGAAGAAGAGGGAGGAAGAAAAAGAACATAAGAAATAAGGAGAAAAGAGCAAGATGAAAAGATGAAATGAAAAGAAGAGAGGCTTACGAAAGAAGAAGAAGATGAGAAGCTCAAGAAGAGGCACAAGATATAGACACAATGGACATTGGGTCATTAAAGGTTGTCATTGGAACTTTAGGAACTACTCTAATAGGAGCCATTTTCCTCTTGGTGAGTTTGGATTGGGTGAATTCATCCCTTTCAAATTTGATAGAGTAGTCGAACTTGATTATTTTATTTTTGAAAACATTGGAGGAAGTATTGTAAAGAAATATCACAAAAGGATTTCATTCCTATGGGAACCGACACTCTCCATAACCATAGAGACCCCACTTGTCATTGATACTATAAAGTACCCTATATCCTTGGCCTTAACTAGAGTGGAATTATTGCAAGCTGCAGAGCATAACGTAAGGAACATGTCTCAAAAAATTGAAGAATACAAGGTGAGGATGTGAGACCTTGACCAAGAAGTCAAACATTACAAGGTTGATAGGACCAACATTACTAAGTTTAGATCCCATGCTTATGAGTTGCAAGAAGTGTTGGGGAAAACACTAAGGCAACTGTACAATATCCTAGGAGAGTTCTAAGATTTATCTATGGAGCTACATACTATCCTTGCCAGATATAGTCAAGAGAAAAAAATTATAATTACATGGAGTCCACCTGGCTATGGATGAATTAAAGAAATGGCAATAGGAAGATCAAAACACACCTTCAAACTTGCCCAAAATGACAGAGAAGGAGAATCAAATTAATTACACAAAAGTTGCCAATTGCCATAGAACATGCACTATGCTGGAACAAGATATATTTGCATCAGTTAACAACTACACATGCCTACAAACAGTTGTCAAAAAATTGGTTGAAAGGTGTTGTTTACCCAAACTTGGATATATGAGTGCATTAATACCCAAGAAACAAATTTTGGCTGAATTAGAAGACCGTATCCACTCTAGAGGAATCTTAATCAAGATGGTCGCTCGAGTTAGTAAAGAGGCATTAAAAGAACACATAGTTGAGCCATCAAGAGATAATAATTTATCACTTCATTTTTTAGAAAAATTAAAAAGGGAGATGGTCCCCATGACTTGAGAAGAGCCACATATGAAGTATCCCTAGAACAATTGATCTTTAGGCGAGTGTTGGGGATCTCTTCCCAACATGAAGTTTGGACAACATATATTGAAGATAGAGCACAAGGTTGGTTATGATATTTTTGGTAATAATGTATAGTTGTATAATATTTTAGGAAAAGGACAAGACAATGGAAGTCCAAAGGTTGTAAATATCAAAGGGAATGCAAGAAGTCTCAAGAAACAATTTCAATATGTAGGCTATATATATCCAAGAGCAACTTATATCAAAGGTTCTTTGTTTTGTAATTTTGAGAACTACTTCAAAGAATTTTACCGAGAAGAATCCCTCGGGACCATTTTTTGAGGAGTAAATGGTGTTGTGTAATGGACTTGTTGTGAACTATTTCTAGTGTTTAGGTTATGTTGTTCATGTGTTGACTATCCTTCTGTGAATTTTATGGCTTTTCATTTAAATTGATTTTTTGATATTTATCATTCTAAGTTGGTAGATAGGTGGTTGTGAATGACTTGATGTTCTAGACTAATTTGTTCACCCATATCATTCATATTTATGTGTTTCTATTTTTATTTACCAATTAACTATTTGGAAATGCAAGAAGGAGTTTGTAATTAACCTTCTACTTTCTTAAATAGTTTTTCTCCTAGCCAAGATATGATTATGATAGTTTTCTTTCTACACTTAGATTAATTCGCATATTGCATAATGTGCTTAGCATTTTCATCATCACCCCACTCATTTAGTAATGGTTGTAGGGATAGAATTTGGATGGGTTTCCTATCCCAAACATTGTGAGTTCTAATTGGGACTGTATACCAAGGAGTACCCCTCTCTGTTGAAGGGCATTTTGTCCATGTCAATAGAGATTGGTGCTAGAATAAGGACCTGAGTTGAATGGTTGGTATACATACTCGGGATTCATGTGGTCAAACGTCTAATCCTTCAACCCGTGAAATTCAATCCAAATACTTTCCATACTAGGGGCAACAACGTTGAATTGGAGTCTAATTTTGAAGATAACTCCCTTATTTTAAAAAATATTGAGTTGCCTTATCAAAAACTATTTTTTGCTAAACATGAGGTTAACATTGTATGGCACATTACTCGAGTGTTAGCTTGAGAAATTGGTGAGCTACCCTTGGCACCTATGTTACCCAAATGCAGGCCTGCCTGTAAAATATGTATCCAAACTCTACAAGCAATTCTTGTTTATTTCATAGAGGACTTGGTTGAACTTACCTTGCAGAAAATCCTTCAACCTTTGGACCAAATACCACCATTGCCTCCAGAGTCACCTTGATGTCCACCCTCTGGACTTGCGTTGAACATAACAACTGGCTAAATTTTGAACCCATTGATCGACAACCAAATGGATGGAAACAAACCCCACCTACCCTCATGGATGTCCCAAGGAGATCTTAACTTGGGAGTCTAGTTGCATGAATTGCCTAAACATCCATAACAACTGGGTAAATTTTGAACCCATTGATAAACAACCAAATGGATGGAAACCAACCCCACCTACCCACATAGATGTCCCAATGAGCTCTTAACTTGGGAGTCTAGTTGCATGACTTGCCTAAACATCTTGAGAGGATTCTACCCAAATTCGATCCAGACAAGTCATGCATTCCTGAAGATCATATATAGAATTTCTACCTTGATGTGAGGTTAATGAATGTTGAATATGAAGATGTGGTACTGCAGACTATTCCACTACACTATAAAAAATAAAGCATCTACCTGATATTACAATTGTCTAGAAGGCTCCATCCAAGGCTAGGATGATTTTGAGAGGGAATTTATTAGTAAATTTGGTGAAGAGAAAACTCTTTCTACTCTTTTGAAAAAACTAATATCCATTAAAATGGAGAATAAATAATGAATCAGAGACATTAACCAATGCTTCACCACTATCCTCAATAAGTTCTATGTTAATGCACAACCCGTAGAAACGATAGTAGTGGAATATTACACATCTACCTTGTATGTGTTTATTACCATGTTCATCAAAAGAACTGGTAAGGCCACTCTAGAAGGGAATTTCAAAGAGGCCAAGAAGGTATAAAATGAAATGCTCACATTGGTAGGGAACATAGGAGGGGAAGATAGAAAATATGTGGTTGTAGGAAAGAATCCTTTGTTGCTAACCAAACTTGTAGAAAAGGAGATCACTAACTTATAAGGTGTCTTAAGTTGGTTAAGAAGTTATCTAGTGAAGTTGTTGACCTCAAAAATAATTTAGTAAAAGGGACGTCCACTCATAGAACTTTTAGAACCTTCCATAGAAAAGACAACAACCAATATAAACCTCCATAACCCTCAAATATGAATCTAAATCTGGAGGAGGTAGGAATGGAACACTTATGTACTTACCACCAAGATAATCATTCCGAGAAGACATGTCCATAGTGGATCAACTCAATGATCTTGGTCATGAATCAACTACTTGACCAATAGTCTCTTTCTAAAAGTCTTTCCAAGAGGTTGAGACTGAAGAAACTACAAAATAAGGAGACATGGTTCGAGAAGCTACCATGATACTCTGGGACTGGGTGGCAGACTCATATAATTATATAGTAGGAGAGTTATCTTTAGGATATGTACATGACCCCCAACCTGCATAAAAAATCTACAACCTAAAAAGTAAGGGACCTATGCTTAACACCACTCTTCCTACCAAACCAACTTCATCCTTTAGAAATTTTACTACTCCCACTCAGGCTTAGGGTAGAACACATGACCCCCATCTAAATCTTCCATCGGGACTGTTCAAGCCACCAATACATTGGTAAGCACTCCAACATGAAACTCATCGAATACAGTGTCAATGAGGACATGAAGAAAATGAAATCTGATGTTTTTAAGTATGGCATCTATACTTTACCCCAACAAAGAGATTTTCTCTGGAGTACCTTCAAAACTCTTGCCAACACACAACAAAAAACCACCATTTCTCTTGAGAGTAAGCCCAAACCTGTAGAAAACAATAAGGGGGGTAAAGAAACTCTTAAAGCTACTATTAATGTAGCCAATATAGGCACACACTCAAAATCACATATACCTCCATTCTTGTTGACCCTTCAGATCTACAACTACAATGCACATAATTATTTGGTAGATTTAGGAGCATCTTCTAATGTAATGCCTCATTCTGTCTACCAAAGAATAAATGATGTCCCTTCTAAATGCATGACCAAAATCATTTAATTAGTATATCTTATGTAAAGGTTATGGGTGAGTTTAAAGATGGCATGATCAGGTTAGCATCAAATGTCAAGGTTGGTCATGTCATTGACATTTTGGTCGGTGATATTCCTGAAGCATATGGATTATTGTTGAGTAAAGATTGGTCAATCAAAATAGGATGGACAATGAATCCCACATGAAATATATTGTCACAAAGTTGGAAGGTTAGAACGAGCCTATCAAATTTTCTCATTCTATGTCAATAAACTATTTTGGAAATTGATTGTGGGTGTTATGCAACTCATCAATCACCCATGCAACTAGACAAATAGTCTGAATTCCTTCATTGCACTCGGACTGATGCAAATGACTATACATTAGTAGAAATAGCTAGTACTAGTTCCACTAACTTTGATGTAGGTACTGACATTTGGACTTTATTTTTCGATGGCTCCAGGTCACAAGAGGGAGTTGGGGCAGGTTGCATTTTAATAGACCTGCTTAAGAAGAATATTCTAATTTCCCATCGATTAGAGTTTGAATGCACCAACACCGTTTTTGAATACAAGGCCTTGGTTAAAGGTTTGAAGAAATCTATTGACGTCAAGGTGAAATGTTTAAAGGTTTTTGGCGATTCCAAGATCATTGTCAAATAGGTAAAGAATTATATACATTGTCTATCCCCACATTTAAAAGGATACCAATAGGAGGTATGGAAGTAAATTGAAAAATTTTAAGCATGTAATATTACTTTCATTCCTCACTCGTAAAATGTTGATGCATACACTTTGGATAATGCAACTTCAAGGTTTATCTTGTTAAACAATGGTTTTTTTGTTGAATTGATTTTTAGGCCTTCAATACTAGATAAAATCATGAACTAGAGGGTGTTAAATAAAAATGAATAGATCAAAAAGTTCCTCACTAATGTTGGCACCTTCCAGGATGTTATCATTGATGATGAAGAGCATGAAAAGGCTACACATAAGTGAAAAAATGGATTGGATAGCTTTAGAGGTAACCTAGTACCAAGAGGAGTGTTAACTGTTTGGAAAATCTACTCAACTTACAATCGACATTTCAATTAGCTTTCAACATAAAGACAAATAGTTATTCCATGATGCAAACATTAATCAACCTATGTACCCAAGAGAATCCCAAATTTATCTATTTTGGAACAGGCTACAGTGAAACTAAAAAAAAGACCTTCATCCAACTATTCACAAAGTACATAGATGTATTTTCTTAGACTTATGAGGATATCAAAATGTATGACACTAGGATTATACAACATTCATATCCCTCAAGGAAGAAGCGAGGCCTTTTCAACAGAAACTGTGTAAAGTTCATCCAACACTAGAACCATTAATAGAAGAGGAACTGAAGAAGCTTCTCGGCACCAAGAACATATTCAATTTTTTCCATTCAACTTAGGTAGTGAATTTGGTGTATTTGAGAAAGAATTCAGGGGAAATCAGACTCTATGTAGATTTCCAAATCTGAACCAAGCATTGGAAAAAGACAATTACCAGGTTCCACTAATCGAGTAAATCCTCCAACTCATCTCTAGTTTTGAAATGTTTTCCTTACAAGACAGTTTCTCCAAATAAAATAAGGTTTTAGTATCCAAGTATGACCAATTGAAGACTACTTTCTGCATCCCCCGGGGTGTAGAACAATCGATGATGGTGTACTACTAAGGCACTCTGTTATGTGAAGTCATCGGTTTGAAACCCTCGACTTACCTTCTATGTCGTGTGAGGGGTTGTGTTGGCATGTCTGGAGGTTATAGTGGTAATAGTTGGATAACACAACCATGTGTCACATGAGTATGTTCTCGACTAGTTGTTGATTATGTCGGTAAAAAAAAGACTACTTTCCACATGAAGTGGGGAACATTCGCTTACTGCAAAATTACATTCACAATAATAGCATGGGTGCAACATTCCAACATGCTATGGAAATAATATTTAAAGGACTAATCAATCAAAGCGTCATGGTTTACCTTGATGATGTCACTATTTATTCCAAGAAGAGATCAAACCACCCACACCAACCAAAAAAAACTTTGAGAGATGCAAAAAATATGGCATATCCTTGAATCCAAAGAAAAGCATCTTCACTATTTCAGAAGGAAATTTGCTTGGGCATATCGTTTCTAAATATTGATTTTTGTAGATATAGAAAGAATGAAAGCTATTATGCAAATCCCCATGTCGAACAATAAGAAGTCCATGCAATATTTATTTATAAAGATTAATTTTGTATGAATATTCGTGGTTGATTTTACTAAAATAGTGAAGCATTTTCAACAAATGATCAAGAAGTATGCTTAGTTCAAATGAACCTCTATTGAGAAGGAATCTCCAACATTACATAGCCTAGACTTTGGTAAATATTTCTCAATATACACTTTTTCTCTTGATCACTCCCTTCTAGTAATGCTCACCCATAAATACAAGCAAGGGAGTGAGTGCCTAATTTCATTCATGAGAACTGCTCTACAAGGGGATGAGTTGAATTATTCAACAATTGATAAATATGTTTTTTTTACTAGATAGACTAACAATTTAGACCCTATATCCTAAAAAACCACACCAATATAATAATGCCTCACCTAGAAGTGAGGGAAATGTTTGCACAAAAATAATTCGGAGAGTGAAGAGGAAATTGGATGACCTCCATCCAAGAATATTACCTTGAGTTCAAAAATTCCACTATAGAATACAGGTCAAGGCCTATGCAAGTTAGTAGCTAGATGTTTGGATCCAGTTGATTCATCACAGGAAGGCTGATAAAATGAGTTGCCACTTTACCTGTAGGAAGTTCTTTATGTGACTTCCTAATTTGATTCCTAGTACAATGATCTCAAGCATTGTTTGTAGCATGACACTTCCCTAAGTCAACTAAACTCTAGACATAAGAGGGCCTTAAGGCTCATATCTTCTTGGTTCCATCTCATTAATGGCATATTATTATGAAGAAATACAATGGTGTACTTCTTAGTTCCCTTGAGAAGCAAAACATTGATAAAGTCCTCACATAATTGCATGACAGACCCATTGGAAGACACTTTTTCGGTGAGACTACAACCCATAAGATCCTAAGAGATGGTTATTATTGCCTAATAGTTTTCAAATACACCCATGTTATACCTAAAAATTAAAGGCATGTTAGAAGTGTGCAGTCCAAGAGAAGAAGCCCATAGTCCCTTTACGACCCGTGGTTTTTTAGTAACCTTTTGAGTAATGGGGACTAGATGTCATTGGTGAAATAAACCTACACTCTTCTATATGGCATTGATACATTCTGACTATTACAGACTACTTCACGTGGTGGAGCGAGGCTATACCTTTGACGAAGGGAAATGAGGAGGTTGTGATTCRTTTTTTAGAGCACCATTTGATCACCGGGTTTGGTGTTCCAACCACTCTTGTTTTTTATAATGCTACATACTTTTTTTCTTTAAATTTAACTAAAAAAAAATTAGATAGAGGGTTCATTTTTTGATATGAAACTAACTATTACCCCAAGTTAAATGGCATAGYTAAATCCACTAATAAAAACCTGATACGTATCCAAAAATGAAATGTAGTTGACCATCAAAGGAATTTTCACAATGCCTTACTCAATGCTCTCTAGGCTCACAAATTAACCCCAAAAGCCTCTCTAGGAACATCTCCCTACTTCTTAGTCGATAAGAAAGAATCCACCCTTCCCCCAAATATCTTCTTTCCTTCTCTCCAATTTTCTTAGACCTCACATGGGCAGAATTGCCTAGTCATACAGAGGAGGGTTGACACCCTGCTCAAACTCGAAGAAGAAAGAGAGAAGGGAAAGAAGAAATTTGTTGTTCACCAACAAACAATTAAAAGATGCTTTGAAAATAAGTATGTGGGGAAAAGTAGGACTTCCAGGTGGGAGACCTTGTGTTGAAATGGGACAAGCCACATGAAGAAAAAGGTAAACATTCTAAATTCCAACATGTATGGCTTGGTCCTTATTTGGTAGTGGAGAAACTTGGCCTAGGAACATAAAGACTGCAAAATATCAAAAGATAAGTAGATTTCCTTCATGTCAATGACCAAGTCTTGAAAAGATACTTCAATTAGCTATCTTCTAGACATATGACTTGTACAAAAGTAGTTTTATTTTAATTGGTCTTTTCAATTTTGCATTCAAATTATGCTTATTTTTGTTTGTGTAAATTGAATTTGCTTGTTTCTTTCTTTTCTTTTAGTCATTTKCTTTGCTTAACTAGTTCATTCTCAAAGAATTTTCAATTGTATCCTTTTCTAGAAACTGATCAGTTGTTACTAATACTTTGACTTCTTGAAGTTCCTTGAGTACAATTGATCAGAATAATGGAAATCCACTTTAAGCCCAATATAGTGGACACTAGTTCTTATTCTATATTCGTTTCCTCATTTTAGTGCCCGAGACTCAAACTTAGTGGTGAACAACATATGACTATAAACAAATTAATCCTAATTTTGGACAGATTTTTGGTTGCCTTTGAGGCTCCACTCATACATCTAATAATGATGGTTGTTTTACCCAGAAGTTGATGGAGTACCCAAGGTGTTGCATGTAAGGAAGGTGCTTATCATAAAACAATCACATATGAAATAGTTTTCGCTAACATGTATCATCCCACATACCTTTAAAGGATGTCTGAAATCCCCCATCCACCTCTTTATTAAAAGAATAAACCAAAGATAAAGGATTGGGAAAGGCATTTCAGATCATGTGGGACATGTAGGTATCTTCGTCGGGGTTATGGTTTCTCCGTGGTAGTGGAGAAAGCCCTGTGATACCAAGGTGACTCCGTCGGGGGCTATGGATGCTCACTAGTAGCATAGCAACAACAAAATATTGTGAATAATTAACCTAAATATTTAGCATTATTGTATGTAATAATTGTTTGACACTACATTGGCCTCTAAGGAAGAACTAAGTCAAGGAATGAACTTCATATTTTTTCCTCGCAACTATAACTAGTAATATTCTCAAACTAGAAAGGAATACTCATCCATCTAATCTAAAGGACAAGGTATAGTGGGATTCATCGAGTTGAAGCTTAGATGATTTATCAAATCTAGAATCTTTCCATAACAGAAATAGTAATTATATTAAAGCTTGTTTGTGGATATTCATGGTTTCACTTAGTGTGTCACCAACTGTTGAGCTAGCTACAACCCCACCTCATACTATTTTTTATTTCCACGATCTAATGATGGTAGAAAATAGCACGAGGCCTCTCCTTTTCTTTTTTGGATTTTCAAGCCTTCATGGACTTGCTTTGGATTGATCACTTTACTTTGAAATTTTCTATGAAGTTAGTCTTGCTCTTCCTTCTTAGAACTCACTAGGATCCAAAGAATTACCTTTATCTTTTTTCCTAAACCTTTTGAGCCATTTTGTCCTTTTGAAGTCTTCCAAACTTGTAAAACAAATATTTTTCACAGCGCACAAAAACTTGATTTCTTTGTTTTGTATTGCAATGAAGTTAGTTTTGGGAACGATACACTACATTGCAACAACTTTTCCTTCATCACAACAAAAAGAAGAAAAAAAACTTCGAATATTTTGGAAAAAATTCAACTTGAAGTTTCCCTTCTCCACGTTATATCACATGCCTGAAATATTGTTCTACGATGTATCATATTGATCAAAAGTTTCCAAGCATGTGATATATCACATATCACATAGAGGATGATTTTAGGCATGACGCATCGCTTTCAATGAAATTTTTCCCTTCTATAGTGTATCGTTCCCAAATGTTATTGTGTGATATATTGCACCTCCCTAAGTTTTAAATCATGACAACAAACTTTCTTATCATGCCTCATCAAAGTTTCCTTGCATGTGATACCGTGATTTGACCTTGATGTGACATATTTGAAATTTTAGAAAAAAGGGTCAAATGTGTCAAAAAGTTTTTTTTTATATATAAAAACAAGTTTGCCCCTTAATTATTCAATATTTCCACCATTTCACTTGTCATTTTCTTACTTGTCGTTCCTCCTCGAGTTCACCAAATCCACCGCACAACATCTCAATATGAACGATGATCGAATCGTCGTATGGACCCTTACCAAAAGCTCACCAATTGAATTCTTCTAGGTATTCATTCATCCCCAAAGGTATAGGGAGATCATTTATTTACAAATTCCCATAAATTAAAAGGAATCCACCCTAACTAGAAACATCTTTCCACGTGGCCCTAGGATTCCCTAAGCAACTTAAAGAAATGAATCAATCAAGGGATTGCATGCATCCATCCATTTGCCCCAATATTTTGTATGACCATGCTATATAAGTTTTTTCCTTCTCCCAACAAAACTGTTTTTTAATTATCGAAATAAATTATATTTATGCCCACTAGGGAGGATGAATCGTTTCCATCTTACCAGGTCCCCCTTTCCTCTCATTCTCCATTCCACCCCCGCTAGCGGAGTTGGCCTCCAAATGTATCGTGGACATTGCTTGAAGGGAATGGAGCCGTGTTCTATTCCCCAAAAAAGGCTCTGATTTTTTCCTCCTATCAAACTCGACCAAGCAATAACATATTTTTGTATAGAACTTTCAAATAAATGATGAATTTATTAGTTGTTTCCCCTATTTTCCCATTTGAACCCACACAGATCTGTTATTGGGATTTCCCCCTTCGGGAAGAAACAGTGAATACCATGAGTTTTAGGGGGGGCATTGAAATAACATTCTCAAGTACAAAATTCCTCTCATGAAGATAGCCACCATCAATAGATAAGAATTTTTTGAATCCTTAGATGCCTGTCTCCACACATGAATTTATATCTTTTAATACTAACAATGCTAGTGTTTTATGTTGTTAACATGGATGAGGTGCAGTATTTTGATATTGATTCCAAGAAGGATAGAAAGGGAAAATAACTTATCATTGAAATGACCCTAGACAAAGAGGAGGAAATAGAAGTAGATTTTGGCGCCGTACAACCAACATATAATGAAACAAGATGCTACATGGATCCCGATATTGTCTATAGATGGGGTTATGTATACCAAATGTTTTGGGAAGATACATATCTAGTGATGCCACTTGTCCCTGGGGATATTGACCTGGATGATGGAGTCTACCAGGTAATCAAACATTCCCAATTGCACAAAATGGTTGTGCACCATGTTGTCTTTCCTTTCACAGAGGCCATCTCATGGATCATCAATTGAACTGATTTGGACAATAGGCTTATCAAATACACCAATGGGAAAGCTATCACATCATTTCAGACCTCCATATTACACATATTAAAAACTCCATGCATCAGAGGTCAACCTCACTAAAGAATGGATGCTAAAATTCCCATATGACTGTAGAGAAGTGATGGAGAGTTGGTGGGTCCCCGGGACAATGTTCATGGCGAGGAGAACAATAAATTATCCTATGAGATTGTTGAGAACCACATACAAAAATTTTGGAGCCCTTCTGAGTAGACTATATAGGGAAGAATATGCCATAAATTTCAAAGAATGATGGGTGCCACTTATACAC
>JASDQU010012542.1:12094-42767 GCA_032191745.1 Picea mariana
ACAGGATCCAGAAAGCCCCCTGAGAAGATAAACTTCTGACAGGGAAGAGGAGACTGCCTCCCTAGCTTCCTGAAAACTACACGCTACTGAAACTACTATAGCCCGCGGATACCCGCGTGCTGTAGACAGTTAGGGCGCGGGTTACCCGCATGCAGGCCTCTTGCAGGCCGCAGGTACCTCTGTGTGTCCCGAGACTAAATGTCAAGCGTCAGTTAGGGAAAACTGGTATTGATGACCAGGTTCCCTGCTAGCTTTTGACTAACAGAAAACAAAATAAGCAAAGAAACAGAAACTTAATTCTTTGAACTACCAAAAGATCTTTAACCAAACCCCGAAACCCTAAGAGTAAAATGTCCCCAGCGGAGTCGCCGGTTGTGGGGTATTCTACCCTACGGACTAGCAAGCTAGGGCTCTAAACTCGCATGCAGATCATGACCCTTTCTAAGCTGCTTTTAACCTTCTACCCGAATCTAAAACCCCTTTTTTCACATGCACACATGAAAAGAATAAGCCAACCTTTTTCCGACGGTTGAAGTAGATCCTCCGTTGAGCTTTTATTCCCTTGCTGCTACTGCTCCTTCCAAAAAGCTTTCCTGCAATCAAGACAAAACTATGCATGCATGCTACTGATCTATTATAGGGTTAGAGATTTAAACACAAATCAAATAACATAGATAAGACTCATGTGTTCGGGACGGGAAAAGTATCTTTTTCATTAACCTCAATATGAACCAACTTACAATGATTTCTGAGGCCGGCCACCGTTCCACGATCCTGATCCTGGGCTCTTCCTCTTCTTTTGTCCTCCAACTGCTGCTTCTTGAGTTTCTCCTAAAGCTTGAGGCAAGGCTAAAGGGTTGGGACAAAACTGGCTTGGCAATTTGGCAGAGTTCCTTTGCTATGATTTTTTCTCCTTTGAATAGTACCCCTAACCCTCCTTTTATAGGCTAGAAGGAGCTAGGGTTTTAGGCGAACTCTCGSCCATGCATGGCYGGGAGTTCCAGTTAACTGAMAAAAAGCCTCRTGTCCCGGCGRAAACTTTCYTGATTTTTGCTTTGTTAGGTAAACGYRGGCTRTAGTGGGTTAGCCCGCGGGTACCCGCGTGCAGTAGRARGCCAGCAAGCGGTCACCCGCGCTCAGTGAAAGGTTAGGGCGCGGGTTCCTTGATTTAAGTGGTTTTTTGAGGATTTGTTCAGCATGGCTTTGGCTAGGAAGAGGCATGAGTTGGCCTGATGCCAGGTAAACCTGTGTGGTGCATTTTAGGGTTATAACACTAGGCCTTATTAATATTGACCTTTACTACATGGAAATATATTAGTCTACCTACGTGAGGGGTTAGGTACCTAACACCCTCCCTCCAGAGACCCAAGGCATTCTCTCCATGTAGGAAGCGCTGGATTTTTTGGGCTATAGAGTTAAACATGAGGATGTCATCTTTGATTCTCTCGTTGCTGGTAATGAGCCTTCTCCCAGCCCTATGGCCCCTCCTTATTCTCGTGCGGTCACTCCCCAAGGTTTAGATGATGATCACGATGGTTCCTCTACAGTCGGTCCCCCTCCCTTCAACCAGGAAGAATTTTAGTCAGTCCACTCAAGTCATTTTAATTCCTTCTAACGAGACAACTTGCTTCGTCTCATCTTTGAAATGAGGGGTGAGATTGTCGACTTGAAATTATGTACTCGGAAACTAAATCATCATGTCTCTTGGCTCGTTACCTTGCATGCTGGTGCAAATCTCCATTGTCCAATCCAGAAAATGATAGCTCATGATGCCATCTTGCTTCCCCAACTTATTCCTCTCCCATTGGGAAACCAATACTTGCCTCATCAAGGACATGTTCCACCTCATGTTTAATTGCGTTGTCTATTTTGGACACTATTTTGGTTTCAACTCCAYTGTATTAGATCATGATAGGCCAATGTCTATGCAGTACTCTTTAGATATCAGACAAACTCTATGACTGGAATATTTTTTGACCCCCCGAGGCAGATATAAGCTAGAATTTTGACCCCTCRGGGCAGATATAAGCTAGAAGTGGAGTGTGCATGTTAGTTCTCCTGATTTGATCCASGATCTTCCAGTTCACTCAAATAAGGTAAATTGGTAATATTGAGTACATAAATTATTTTATGCATTTCAGATTGCAAATATAGACCAAGTTGTTAATGAATGTAGCTATGTGAGACATTCTCCAGCTTACAAACTTGTGAGGTGTGGATCATTGCAGCTATGTGAAGTCTTTCTCTCAACTTACAAACCTGAGAGAAATCCCCTAAGAAGGGTACATGGTTCCTGCCTGAGACAGAGTTAGGAACGTAGAGATGACCTCCTCCATTCAAAGAGTGAGAAGAACTCCAGATGATTATCTAGTGGGAAAGGTGATCTGATGAGTTGGACGTGCCTGTGGCTGAGCACGAGGTGAACATGTGAAATCCCAAAGTGCTGGGTGCATCATCATGTGAACATAAATGAAGATGATGTGTTATCCTCCTCTGAGCATCAGAGTTGACAATAAAACTCCAGATGATTCTCCTCCACGAGGCAGCAGGAAAGAAGATCTGTAGAGTGGACGTGCCTGTGGATGAGCACAGTTGAACGTGTGTAGATCTAGTTCTTCTATGTAATGCAGTGAGCCATAGCTATGACATCCCTATGGATGTGCCCTTAGTGGATGAGAACTAGTGGGTGTATCAGATCCTTTGCTATATGTTGTTCAAGAGTCAGACCTGCTTGCAACCCTAATTGTTATGTAAAGGGTACAGGTCGACCCCACCTTAATGTGATTAATAATAAATGTAAAAGATAATTAATATGGTTAATAATAATAATAATAATAAAAAATTATATAGTGACTTAGAGAGGTCGGCCCTGTTGAGCCAATAGATGCCTTTGTTGATTGGAAAAGTCTAATATAAGTAAGGGATGATTCCCCATTGTGGAATCATATCTTTCTTGTGTGTTTGGAAATTACAACAAATACATCTACTTGGTAAAAGGTGCACACCTCTCTTGGGCGCTAGTCTTCTAGGGCTTAAGCACCCTCTTGTGTGCTAGGTCTTTCTTGGTGGTGAAGGTCTTTGTCTTGAAGATTATAGCAAAGGATTTGGTTGGGTTTTCTTCCCTTGTTGAGAAGGGTTTCCTAGGATATTTCTTGTGTTCTTATGCATGGTGTTTCTTCTTGTGATCTTGGTTGCTGCAATATTATTGTTTATGGTTAAGTGAAATGATAAAATGGAATGAAATTCATGCTTAACCTAGCTTATGAAAAATCAACATGGTATCAGAGCATAGGTCTTGAATAACCCATTGCACAAGATGCAAACCTTTATCATCCATCTCTCCTCTTCTGCAGAACTGCACGACCCTCCTAGGGTTTCTAAAAAATCTGTACGACCTCCTTCTTAGAGGTGATTCAGCCCTTAATACTTGGACACTGGGGCTACTTTTGGCATAGAGGAGTATGACCTCTTCCAACACATCTCTAGAGACTCTCAAAATGACATTCTAAGCATTTTGAATTTTTGGCCCTAGGGTTTCTAGGGTTTTGCTAATTTCTGTAGAAATTCTAGAATTAGGGTTTCTGCAAACTCATTGAAGGAGCTCTTAAGCTCACGAGTGTTCTCCTATCTCTCAAAATCTTATTGTTGGCAATCATAAGTCCAATAAAACCTAAAATTTCTAGCCTAGCCCAACCATTAGGTTTTCTAGCCTAGTTGACAAAGGGATTGTGAAGAATCTAAAATTATGATGAACAAAACTATGATGAAAGATAAGATTGATGGATAAAGCAACTTCAAAGTTCTTGAAAGACAATACTTCAGAGGAAGACTTGTTGTGGGTAATACAAAAGGGTTTACCAGAGACAACTACCAATTAATGGAAGGAAACGACGTCAGGACAAGGAAGCCAATCACCTACTCAAGCCCTTACTTTGAAGGGCCAACTTCAAAATAAACAAAGATGACAAAAGGTGACACTGTGAAAATCTTCTTCATAAAGATCTCAGTGGATAGAGATCAACCAAGAGCCATTGGATAAATCATATCAACATCCCCAAGTATGCATTTGTATATATTATTTGTATCATTGTCATGAGTGAAATTGCAGTAGGAAGGAACCTTTGATGAAGTCATGGATCTAGAGGGATCTCAGTGCATTCAGAGAAACAAAACACTCAAAGAGATATTGTTGTGTTGGTTCTTTTTTTTTTCTTGTTCCAGATAGGTTAACAAGAAAAGAAGATGATTATCCTTCAGAGGGAGTCACTTGACTTAGAAGGAGCTAAAACCATTTGAGAAAGAAGAAGAATAGAACCATCATTGAGACAACCAATGCTACAAAGCATGATCAAAATATTTATAGGATTCCATGGGAAGAAGCATGCATGACACAATATATGTGTAGAACAAGAGTCTTCACCAGACTTTGAAAAACATAACTCCCGAAGAAGTCTTCACCAAAATGAAGCATGAGATTGAACACTTCAGTTTATTTGGGTGCCCAATGTATTTTCATGTACCCAAGAAGAAGAAGTCCAAGCTAAATCCTTTAGGAAGAAAGGATACAGTGAATCTTCAAAGACATCACTAGTCATAGACAGATTGAGACAAGCGGAGACATTGTCCTTGAAGAAAAGACAATTTTTTTTAAAGACCCAGAGAATCTTAGATGGAGATTGATAGTGAGACAATACCTTCCCCCCCTTCAACAATTCAGAAGGAGACATACATTACTCCAGGTTATCCAGTTTCTCCAGTTGATATGTTTAGAGATATTGCAGTAGGGCATAAAATGCCTACCTAGACTCACTCCGCAAGAGGCAGAGAAACATACAAGCCTCTCAAGGCAAATTCCGAGAAAGCAAAAGAGATTTTTGAGCTATCCTTCAGTCATGAGCCACTTCATTGATGCTGAGACTCTTTGTCTTAGAGAAAAAAAAGAGAACCGGTATGGAAAAATGGCATAACAAAATAATACCAGTATATATTAACAGAATGATGCATAAGATACTATTGATGGACTAGAAAGGGAAGTCCGTGGTAAAGCATGCAACTGTTGAAAGTGTCAAGAGATACAAAATGAGATCTATAGCCAGAGGTTTCTCACAAACATAGAGAGTTTTCTATGATGAGACAATTGATCCAGTGAACTAGATACAATTCCATCCATGAGTTGAAAACTATATCAGATAGATAGATTCTTGATAAGTTTGGATTTCAACAAGAGTGTTGCTGATCCAAACCTATATCATTACAGTGTTGGTGACGAGAGCCTGATCCTGATGACTTATTCATAAAGTGTTGTTGTTACAAGTAATCCTTGATTTCTGAATTCGAGATGAAGAATCTGAGTATGATGCACTACTTCTTGGGACAAGAAGTATGATAGATGAACGATAAGATTTTCCTAAGTCAAGGAAAATATACAGTGAAAATATTAAGAAGTTCAATATGACAGAATGCAAAATCCACCATGATGGATTTAAAGAAGAAGATTGATGATGATTCAGACAAGACTGATCCACAACTGATTGGATAACTAATGTATCTGGTCAACACCAGACTTGATTCATGCCATACAATAAATGTGCCTAGTCATTTCATGAGTCAACCGGGACAGACTCACTAGACAACAACAAAACATGCATTGAGATATATACAAGGCACAGTTGGATATGGCCTAAGATATGCCTCTAGTATAAACTTGGGTTTGTAGGATATGGCGATTCAAATTGAGCAGAAAGTACAGTGAACTCGAAAAGCACATCCGGCTGATGAACAGGAAAAGTAGGAAACAATACTCTGTAGCCTTGAGTACCACAGAGGCAGAGTATATAAGCATCAAGTGTGCGAAGCAATGTGGATTCACAAGCTTCTAACATATTTACTTAACCATGATATGGATCCTATGATGATAAACAAGAGTCACGAGTAAATCTCCTTGAGAACCCAGTGTTTCATGATGGATCGAAATACAATGAGATGAAATATCCTTATTTTAGAGGTATGATGTAGAGGAAAATCGTACACATGCAGTACCTTCCTACACATGAGTAGATTGTAGATATCTTCACCAACTTAACTCGTGAAGAATGGTTCCCTAGTTGAGAGGGAGTGTCGATAACTCCAGCCAAGAAAAAATTCAAAATACATATGTGTGAGACTTGGCATGATAAAGAATGCCTCCCTAGATGAGAGGGGGTGTTAATGAATGCAACTATGTGAGACATTCTCCAGCTTACAAACCTATGAGGTGTGGATCATTGCAACTATGTGAAGTCTTTCTCTCAGCTTACAAACCTGAGAGAAATCCCCTAAGAAGAATACGTGGTTCCTGCCTGAGAAAGAGCTAGGAACGTAGAGATGACCTCCTCCATTCAGAGAGTGATAATAACTCCATATGATTATTCAGTGGGAAAGGTGATCTGATAAGTTGGATGTGCCTGTGGCTGAGCACAAGGTGAACGTGTGAAATCCCAAAGTGTTGGGTGCATCATCATGTGAACAGAAATGAAGATGATGTGTTAGCCTTATCTGGGCAAAAGAGTTGACGAGAAAACTCCAGATGATTCTCCTCTGTTAGGCAGTGGGAAAGAAGATCTGTAGAGTGGACATGCCTGTGGATGAGCACATGTGAACGTGTGTAGATCTGTTTCTTCTGTGTAATGCAGTGAGCCGGAGCTATGACATCCCTATTGATGTGCCCCTAGTGGATCAACACTAGTGGGTGTATCATATCCTTTGCTATATGTTGTTCAAGAGTCAGACCTACCTGTAACCGTAATTGTTATGTAAAGGGTACAGGTCGGCCCCACCTTAATGTGATTAATAATAAATGTAAAAGATAATTAGTATGGTTAATAATAATAATAATAATAATAATTAATTATATAGTGACTTAGAGAGGTCGGCCCTGTTGAGCCAATAGACTCCTTTGTTGATTGGATAAGTCTAATATAAGTAAGGGATGATTCCCCATTGTGGAATCATATGTTTCTTGTGTGTTTGAAAATTACAAAAAATACATCTACTTGGTAAAAGGTGCGCACCTCTCTTGGGCGCTAGTCTTCTAGGGCTTAAGCACCCTCTTGTGTGCTAGGTCTTTCTTGGTGGTGAAGGTCTTTCTCTTGAAGATTATCGCAAAGGATTTGGCTGGGTTTTCTTCCCTTGTTGAGAAGGGTTTCCCAGGATACTTCTTGTGTTCTTATGCATGGTGTTTCTTCTTGTGATTTTGGTTGCTGCAATATTAATGTTTATGGTTAAGTGAAATGCTAAAATGGAATGAACTTCATGCTTAACCTAACTTATGAAAAATCAACACAAGTGAATATTCCAAGAATTCTACTTCTATAATGCCAAGTGTAAATTATGAACTCTTCTCAAAATTGTTTGATTTAGAAGGATTATCATTAAATTTTACTCATTTTGAGAAATTACGTAGTGTATTATTAATTTGGGTGTTTGACTAAGTGAATGGTTAATCATAGATGCAACTATTTCCTTTATTCTAGTTTGTATTGGCTTTGGTGCGAGAAACATGACACCAAGGAGAACCCCTAAAGGATTCATGTTAAATATCCTAAGGGGAGAACAAAAGAAATAAGGGAGGATTCTAAAAAAAGTTAGTGGAAATTGAAGGCCGATTCAAAGAATATGTTCCTGTGATCCAATTCCCTATACCTAAGGAGCATTTACCACAACCAATATTCAAGGAGATTGAAGAAAGTACATGAACTCAAGTCCTTTTTTTAGGATGGAATGATTTGTATTTGAAATTCAAGAAGGCAAAATATCCACAAATGGTTCCTCATAGTGACCGTGTTAGGGAGGTTAATGATAAAGTTTTTATGAACATAAGGAGGTCTCGTCTACATTCTGTTGCAATGGGAGAACCCATTTTCCCCTTCTCTGAAGCCATTGAATGGATTATAGAATACACTAATTTGAAGAAGAGTATGGTTGTAGATATGAAGGGTGACTATATATGCTCTTTATTTGCCAAAAAATTGGAGAAGTATTATAGGTTTCCAAATCCTGAAATTCACCTAGTTACTCCTTTTGTGAATGAATTTTATGACTAGAATGATGTAGAAAATATTTTGGCATACTGGTGGAAGGAGGAGAAAAATTTCTCAAATAGAACCAACGGTTGGTTTGTTATCACCAATTTGAGAGAACCATACATGTACCTTATGGTATTAATATGTATATTATATGGAGAGAAATATTGTTGACGATTTTCAGATGCATGGGTCCCTTTAGCTTATATAGTGGCTACAACAGAAGGGTTGTTTAATTGGGTAACTATTTTGTCCAACCAACTTAATAATATGATTGAGAGATTTCATAGGGCAAGGTAAAAACTTCGTGTTGTACCTTACTTTATATGTCTTCCTATTTATTGGATGCCATATGTGCCACAAATGTATTTCCATGTCTTAATCTCAGTTGACACGTTTCAAAGGCAATGGTTCATGTTTATTTCTAGATTCTATGGGATAACAAGTACAAGAGATATTATTTAGTAGTTTGGGAATTTTTCTTGACAATATTATATTACATTATTTTTCTATGGAGAGTGGCCCAGGATAACTGATAATGCAAAGAATATTATAAGTTATATTGACAATTGGTATTTGCAAGAGGATTTAACTCATATAAGGATTTGTGGTGAAACTGCAACAATGCTGCAACACCGCATCTTTTACCAAATCATGTACCGGATAGGCTTGTAATAGGTGAAATACCATATCAAACAGTTCTCCAAGGATTTAATGCTTCATTATTAAAGGAAGAAAAGAAAATGATATTCATCCCATATGGTTTTAGACTAGGTCATTATTTCATCCAGGATGCAAAGCACACAAGGTAGGAAGAAACAAATCATCTGGAATATAAGTTTTCGCTTGGATAGGTTAGAAGACATTATCATAAAGACTTAATTCTAAAGCATGTTGATCACATATAGTGCACATGGCCATACAATCATGAAATATGGGAGGATGAATTATTTCTTTAAAATTCTTGTGACTAGGATGAGGTTTAAGAAAGTTGAAAAAATCCTCGTATGATAGTTTTTAAAGGCTTTGTCCATTGATGAACAAATGAAAAAAATACAAAGGGGTTTATCTGTTGAGAGATCTAAAAAAAAAGCTAAAGAGGCATGAAGGTTAGAAGAAATCTGATTAAAGGAAGAGGCTAAACATAAGGTCATTCAATATGAGCAGGCAAGGTTATAGCAAGAACACGAACTCCAACATAAAATAGAGGACAAGTTACGAAAGAACCAAGAATAAGATGTTGCTCAATATTAATTGGAGGCCAAGAGAAAAGCTTCTGAAGCAAAGAAAGGGAAAAATGTTTATAGAAACAAAGGGAAGGGGAAGAGTTGGAGAGATAATCTGAACCATGTACCAACATCATCAACTATACACTTCATGTATGTGCCAACTCATCAACTACTTGTCTCAACCATGTACCCAACACGTACCTCAACCAAAAGCCCTCATCAATTTCATCATCCAAATCTGATTTGTAACTCTGTAATAGACCTGGTGTATATGATCAAATACCTGCAAACCTTCCTAAACTTTAACAACAAGAGACTAGCATTTTCATCAAACTTTACTTTTGTCTCACATGACTAGTTTTGGATTAGTCAACAACCCTAACTTGAAATAATCATAACTATGTACCTGTAATGAAAAAAGATATGAAAATAGTACAAAATGTTATTCAGTGTGTTTTATGCACTCCAGGTTTCACTACTTGTAACCTCTCAGAAAATGAGTTAGAGAAAAAATGACATACCTTGTTGAAATCTCACTTATTCTAGAGAGTGAACTTGTAGAGCGTGCCCCGCATGGAATATTTGTTGTATGGATCTGAATATTGTACACATAATACTACAAACTGTACTCTAACCAATAAATTTGGTCTTACTAAATTTGGATCTGTTATGAATAGGTTATGACGTTTTTACCCGAAACACCTGTTTTAGACTAGTTTCAAGACTAGCCACAAACCCTATTTTCCACGGAGTGTAACTCCAAAAATACAACGACCCACAAGATGAAATTTGTACCACAACTACTTGGATATGTTTCCTCAACGACCTCCCATTTTCACGGTTTGAATCATTCTAGAAAAAAAAACGTTATTGCGAAAATAGTGAGATGACCTGTAAATAACATACCTTAGAAAGCATCATCAAATTTTTTTTTCCTCCCTTGAATTTTGGCCTTCTTTACTTCACCTTCCCTCTGAAATTCGGCTTAGATATCCTTTGGTTACCTCAGTCACCTGTAGATATTCAATATGCTCAAGTGTGATTAAAATGAGAGAGCCTTGCCTTTTATTTATACTTTCATGTAGCTTCCTCAAGGGGTTACCTTTTAACCATCTTAACCTACTTTTTTTATTTTAGGGTTAACCCACTTTTAACCACTTGTGACCTTAGTAATTTCTCCATTAACTTTATTATTTAAATATTTTCTTTTGTATCCACTTTGATTTATAGTACACTTATCACTTCACTTTATTATTTAAATATATTCTTCTTTGCAAACACTTTGACTACTTTTACTTTTTGGGGCTTCTAGATGACTCATGAGGGTTCTCCAACTTCACATGGCCCTAACTCTCTGACCGTGAGGAGTTATGTGACGTTCCACATACCACTAGAAATGGTATGACATGTACTATCCATCTAGAATAGTCCTGCCTACAAATATATCAAAACTCGTACCATTATCCATCAAACAAAATTGGGTCCATTACCCAAACCTGGGTTCTCCAACTTCACATGGCCATAACTCTCTAACCATGAAGAGTTATGTGACGTTCCCCATACCATTGGAAATGGAATGACATGTACTATCTATATAGAATAGTATCACCTTCAAATATATTAAAAATCATACTGTTATACATCAAACAAACTTGGGTCCATTACCAAAACCTTTGTGCTACTAGAATTCGGTACCAGACTTTCTCCAAGGGATGAGATCAATCACTAAGGGTTGAAATCAATCTACAATATCACTCTCCAATGGTTGAAATAAATGAAAACCAACAATCCATACCAATTTTCCATCAACCTAAGCCAATTGTATGACTATCTCCCCCTTTGGCATTGATGGAAACACCAACATTGATGACAACACTTAGTCATGGTAATATTCATGCTTATACTCCTCATCAATGTTTCTACCTCTCCCCCTTTGAAATTAATGGCAAAGGTTATCTCCCTTTGGGGCTGCTCCTCCTGAATGAACTCTCCTTGGATTTTCTCCCCCTATCTACATGCCTCTGTGCTCTCTCTCCAAGCATTTCTATCCTGCATGTGATAAACCTCTCCCCCTTGATCATCAATGACAAAGGTATCTTTCCATCTAGGGCTTCTCCCCCTAACTAAACTGTCCTTGGAGATACTCCCCCTGACTGAACTCTTCCTGAAACTAATATCCCAACCTGAACTATCCTCTTTATGTTGCTTCCTCATGTAAATCTAAGACATATAAGATAAGCATTCAAAAGCATTCATTTTGGAGTAGAAATTACTCAGAGTCTCTGGCGAAGATACTCAAAGGCTTCCCGTGGAAGTGGTTTTGTAAAGATGTTTTCCACTTGTTCTTTTGTGCCCACATATTCAACTCTGATGTTCTTCTCTGCAACCTGTTCCTGTAGAAAGTGATACTTGATTGGAATGTGCTTCGTTTTGGAGTGCATCACCGAGTTCTTTGAGATACTGATGGCACTTGTATTATCACAATAGATTTGAATGGGCTCATCATACTCAACCTGTATATCTAAGTAGAACGCTACTCCACTGGTGCTTCGTAGGTCATCAATGCAACCTGCCCAATCTGCATCTATGTAGGAAACAAGGGATATATCCTTTCCTTTTGGATACCATAATCCAAACTCTTCTGTTCCTTTGAGATATCTGAAAATCCTCTTTACTGCTAAGACATGCGATTCCTTTGGTGCTGCTTGAAATCGTACCACCTGTCCAATTGGCTCCATCATATCTGGTCTGGATGTGGTCACATATAGTAAGATACCAATCATTGACCTATATTTCCTCTGGTCTGTAGACTTTGAATCATCATCTTTGTTCAACTTGCAATTGGTTTGCATAGGAGTGGTAACTAGTTTGCAATATTCCATTCCAAACCTCTATAGCATTTCTCTGATATACTTAGTTTGAGAAATAAAAATTCCTTGGTTGCTTTGACATATCTGAAGACCCAGAAAGAAGGATAGTTCTCCAAGTAATGACATTTCAAATTCATTCTGCATATCCTTTGAAAATTTCTGGCTTAATCTATCATTAGTACTTCCAAAAACAATATCATCAACATAAATTTCAATTAATAAAATACTACCTTGAGTTACCTTGATGTAGAGGTTGTTGTCCGCGCTTCCTTTCCATAGTTCGTAGGGAGTTTTGTCATTGTTTTTTTTGAGCATTACTCGGTTTTGAATGTGAACTTTTGTATGCACTGCATGTGTCCAAAAAAACATCTGTCAATTTGGAATCCATTAGCATTGTTTGAGCCATTTCCTGTGTAATTGTCATCCATTATGATAATGTTCCTTTGTCTTTGAACCACTCTCTGAATCCATTCTCTCTTCCACTGTGATATATCTGTCCAAACCTGCTAAGTGTTCTTACGAATCCATCTCTGTCCATATTGTCCAAGACTCTACTTGCGCAACCGTTCATAATGCTGACCCATTTATCACTATACTATCATGAAGTCTTGATTAATATATCAAACTGTACTTCTGCTAACTGACTGCTCTGAATCTGTCTTCTCAAACTTTGCAAGTTGCTCGAAGGATGGTTCTTTGGTCTGTCACAACTATCGCATAGACTCCCCCTGTCTAATATTCATATTACTCGAGAGTCTCTAAGACGGATGACTCTGAAGAATTCCTGCTCTGATGTGTATTCATCATCATATTCATTGGTAGATTCATCATCATCTTCATTGGTAGATTCATCATCTCTCTGAGCTCTGACTTCTTTCTTTCTGTCTGTGGATTCATTTTTCACTACAATGCCTGAAAGTACAATCTCTTGAACCTGTTCATTATTTAAATGTCATTCTTTTCTTTCAATTATTTTCCAAACCTTTCTGTATTTGACATCTTTCTTTTTCTCTGTAGAATTTTATTCATCTCGTTTTATTGCCAATTTTGCGATCTATGGGACCTGGTATTTGTTCACTCGTTCTTCGTGTTTTCTTATCCATACTTTCTTATATCTGATATTATTGTTCTCTTTCATGGAAGTATCGATCATGCTTCTACAATCACTAGCTATGTGTCCATAGTTATGACATTTGTAGCATTCAATGTTACGTGGGGCCACATATGCACTTCTTGCTTGAACATTTCTTTTATAATCCCTGCAATCTGCAACCTTATGTCCAAAATTAGTACAATAAAAACACCATAAAATAATTTTTCATACCTGGGAGTGAATGATCTTCTTTGTGGTGTAGTCCTTTTTAATTTCTGCCTTGACTGATCATGATCATGATTAAAGGTTCTTTGTGGCTTGAACATGAATGGTCTTCTTGAAGATGTATCTTCAATATTTTTCTTAGATTCTGGTTGACCATGATTCCTTCTTTTGAGTACTTCTGCATAACTCTTTCTATTTTCTTCATTCTTCTTTTCTAGCAACCTTGAGTGCTTCTCTTCATTCTCTATAACTGATGTGGATGTTTTTGTCTCTTCAACGATCTTGTTGAGCTTGGTGATTTTACTTCTCAATGTGACAACTTCTTCTTCAAGCTTCTCAACCTCTTCTTCTTTCTTCATTCTCTGAGACTTCATGAATTCTTTTGTTCTTTTCACTTATTCAAGATGAATTTTTAATGTGATTATTTCTTCTTCAAGTCCTTTCTCTTCTTGACTAAACTCTGCCTCAAGATGGTTTAGATCATTAATTCTTTCCTTAAGATGATCTGTCAATATCTTCTCTCTCATTTCTGCTTCTTCCTTCCGTGCTTCTATGTTGGCTTCCAAATACTGCTTTTGATATTCAAGATTTTCTTCGATCTTTCTGGCTTCTTCTAGTTGAGTTCTGAAGTTCTTGATAACTTGTTGAGCTTCTTAAAAAATGTGAACACTTTCCTTTTGTTTCATCAATTATTTCTTGAGTGACTTGTTTTCTTATCTTTCTTTTCTTAGTTCATCTAAAGCACTAATCAATTCTGCTTCATAATTTTCTTCCTTTTCAATTAGTTTTCTGTCTCATTTACTTCATGGCATTCTATTTCAAGATGTCAGTGTTTTTCACAATTAAAGCAAAACAACATACCTTTGTTGATTATGTACTCTTCATCTTCTGAATCTGTTTGACATTGTGAACATATTTCTTCTTGATATGTACCTGCATCTACTTTGACATTTTCTGAATCTGCAATGGGTGAAGAATATATGTCATGTAACTTATCCAAAAGTTCTTTGGTTGATGAACATTTACCAATCTTTTCTCTTATTGGATTAGGTAATCCTTCCTAGATGAAATCCATTGCTATTTTGTTATTCTTCTTCAATTCCTTCTTGGCTACAGTCTTTGCCCTTTTTGAACTATCACATCCTGTAACAACTGATAGCCAAATATAATACCGCTGCGCATGTAAAAATACTTTCATCCTTCCACTCCATAACTCATACTTTAAACCATTCTGACCATTAAACAATGGTACTCCATTCTCAGAATAATCCATGATCTACTTTTAGTGGTTAAACTATTTTATGAAGGAACCCGCTCTGATACCAATTATTGGATTATTGAGAGGGGGGTGAATCAGTAATAGAGAAATTCAGTCCCTTTTCACCATAAAATGCAAGTGTTATATCAATGTAGCATTATAATCCAATAGTTGCAGAGTAAATAAACAATGAACAAATGAACAATCACACACATACACAATACACCAATGTTTTACGTGGAAACCCAAAGTGGGAGAAAAACACAGAATGCTTTTTCTTATATGTCTTTAAGAATTACATTCATTGGAAGCACCAACTTCCTTTGTTTTCTAGCTGCAACTAGAAGGAGGCTCCAACCCCCTAGTTTCTCATGCTACAACCTGAGGGAAGCTCCAACTCCCCAATTCTCTGGCTACAACCAGAAGGACGCTACAACCCCTTATGTTCTCCGACTACAATTAGAAGGTCGCTACAACCACCTTTCCTTGCCCCGTCCAACCACCCTTACATATAAGTAGAATGATGGAACCACTGTCACACTATCACTGTGAGATATACTGTTGTAAACTTGTACCAATCAACCTGCACCAAACAACATGTACCAATAACCTGAACCATGCATCAACCTGTACCTCAACTTGTAATCAACCTGTACCATAAAAAAGTGCATCAACCATGCACCAACCTGTACCTCAACTGAACAAATGCATCAACCATGCACCAAACCTGTACAAATAACATGTCACAACAACCTGTCCAAACAACTTGTCTCATCAATCTCATCAACCAAATCAGATCTACTCACCAAGATCAATCACCAAGAAAACTCACAAACATGTGCATCAACCAAGCATAACACAACAACTCATAATCATCACCAAGATTAATATGTGCTTCTAATAATATACCAATATAAGTATGCTACATCATCCATAAACCATGTGTAAACAATACTACTAACAAGTGCCTCCAACCATGTACCAAGTATGTACCAATCTTGTATCAACTACTCATCAACTATGAATCATCAATATGTACCAACATTATTAACTATACGCCTCATGTATGTGCCAACTCATCAACTACTTGTCTCAATCATGTACCCAACATGTACCTCAACCAAAAACCCTCATCAATTTCATCATCCAAATCTGATTTGCAACTCTATAATAGACTTGGTGTATATGATCACATACCTGCAAACCTTCCTTAACTTTAACAACAAGAGACTAACATTTTCATCAAACTTTACTTTAGTCTCACGTGACTAGTTTTGGATTAGTCAACAACCCCAACTTGAAATAATCATAACTATGTACCTGTAATGAATAAAGATATGAAAATAGTACAAAATTTTCTTTAGTGTGTTTTATGCAATTCCTCCAGGTGTCACTACTTGGAACCTCTCAGAAAAGGAGTTACAACAAAAATGACATACCTTGTTGAATTCTGGTTTATTCTAGAGAGCGAACTTGTAGAGCGTGCCCCGCACATAATATTTGTTGTATGGATTTGAAAATTGTACATAGAATACTACAGACTATACTCTAACTAAAAAAATTGGTCTTACTAAATTTGGATATGTTATGAAGAAGTTATGACGTTTTTACCCGAAACACCTGTTTTAGACTAGTTTCAGGACTAGCCACAAACCCTATTTTCCACGGAGTGTAATTCCAAAAATACAATGACCCACAAGTTGAAATTTGTACCACAACTACTTGGATATGTTTCCTCAACGACCTCCCAATTTCATGGTCTAAATCATTCTAGAAAAAAAGTTATTGCGAAAATGGTGAGATGACCTGTAAATAACATACCTTAGAAAACATCATCAAAATAAATTTTCCTCGCTTGAATTTCGGCCTTCTTTACTTCAACTTCCCTTTAAAATTTGAATTATATATCCTTTGGTTACCTTAGTCACCTGTATATATTCAATATGCTCAAGTGTGATTAACATGAGAGAGCCTTGCCTCTTATTTATAGTTTCATGTAGCTTCCTCAAGGGGTTACCTTTTAACCATCTTAACCCACTTCACTTATTCTAGGGTTAACCCACTTCTAACCACTTGTAACCTTAGTAATTTATCCATTAGCTTTATTATTTAAATAATTTATTTTGTATACACTTTGATTTATAGTACACTCATCACTTCACTTTATTATTTAAATAATTTCTTCTTTGCAATCACTTTGACTACTTTTACTTTTTGGGGCTTCTAGATGACTCATGAGGGTTCTCCAACTTCACATGGCCATAACTCTCTAACCGTGAAGAGTTATGTGACGTTCCACATACCACTGGAAATTGAATGACATGTACTATCCATATAGAATAGTCTTTCCTACAAATATATCAAAACTCGTACCATTATCCATCAAACAAACTTGGGTCCATTACCCAAACCTGGGTTCTCCAACTTCACATGGCCATAACTCTCCAACCGTGAGGAGTTATGTGACGTTCCACATACTACCAGAAATGGCATGACATGTACTATCCATATAGAATAGTATTACCTTAAAATATATTAAAACTCATACTGTTATACATCAAACAAACTTGGGTCCATTACCCAAACCTTTGTGCTACCAGAATTCGCTATCAGACTTTCTCCAAGGGTTGACATCAATCACTAAGGGTTGAAATCAATCTACAATATCAATTTCCAATGGTTGAAATCAATGAAAACAAACAATCCATATCAATTTTCCATCAACCTAAGTCAACTGTCTGACAAGGGTTTTTGGGTAGCGCCCCCGATTATATTTTTTGCCTCGAGAAACATGTCACATTTTTGCCTCGTTTTTCGTGTTGCCTCAATTTTCATGTCCATTGTTGGGCGATTTTTCAGTACATGTTTTTTTACTGATGGTTTTCTATTTCCAGTTAAGGAATTAGGGTTGTTGACTAATCCAGGTCATTGGGTTAGGGTTTTGGATGCCAGTAGCTCCTATATGTATATTGTATTGTAAACAATGTATCAATATGAATGAATATATAGTTGGATCATGTTGTCATTGATGCCAATGGTTTGATTGATTGATGTCATTGATTGATGTCAAGTGATTGATTGAAGTCAAAGTATTGATTGATTGATGATTGATGTAATATAATATGTATTTTCCTTGATGAGAATGCATAGATGAAGATGGATCAATGAGTTGTCATTGATACATGATGAAAATGGATCGATGTGGTTTCATTGGTATATGATGCATTGTTGGAAAAATGTATAGATGACTCATTATTGTCTTATCATGATTGATAAGGTGCACAAATGGATGAACTCCAAAGTGATCCCCTTATGGTGAAATCCCTCACGGGAAGATGCTTTGCGGATTGAGTTATCCTAGAAGAATGGTTGGAGGACCCATGCTTGTATGCGGAATAACGAGATGAAGATCAAGGAAATTGTTGGTGAAACTATCCTAGATGGATAGTGCTTGTCATTCCATTTCTGGTGGTATGTGGAATGTCACATAACTTCTCATGGTTTGAGAGTTATGGCCTTACGAAGATGAAGGACCCCCACATGAAGGCTTGAAGCCCCCAAGGTCAAAGAAGTCAAAATGACCTAAAAGAAGAAATCATTATTTAAATGATAAAGTAAAGTGACAAAGTCAAGGTGGATTATTTAAATAATCAATAGAAGTGACAAAATCAAGAAATGATAAAGTAAGGTGACAAAATCAAGAAGGAATATTTATGGAAAGTGGTTAACCCTAAAAATAAGGAAAATAGTTTAAGTGACCTAGAAATGGGTTAATATTATTTAAATGATAAATTAAAGTGAAAAATTCAAGGTGGATTATTTAAATAATCAAGAGAAGTGACAAAATCAAGAAATGATAAAGTAAGGTGACAAAATCAAGAATGAATATTTAAATGATAAAGTATTGGAGAACTTTCTATTTATAGAAAGTGGTTAACCCTAAAATAAGGAAAATAGGTTAAGTGACCTAGAAGTGGGTTAAGTGACCTAAAAATGGGTTAAGTGACCTAGAGGGTGAAAGTATAAATAAGATAGTAATGGTATCTTGTAGATCATCCTTTTTGTGGATCAATGGAGAGCTTCGTGTGAGAATATCTTTTGGAGTATTAATGGAGAGCTTCTTAGAGCTTCTTGAGCATTTTTGGTGTGGAACACTTGAGCATATTGAATATCTATAGGTGACTGAGGTAACCAAGGATATCTAAGCCGAAATTCTGAGGAAAGTGAATAAAAGAAGGCCGAAATGCAAGGAAGGATAAATTCTTTTGATGGTGCTTTCTAAGGTATGTTATTTACAGGTCATCTCACCATTTTCACTATAAATTTGTTTTTATAATAATTAAGATCCTGAAATTGCTATGCAAGTGAGAAAACATATCCAAGTATATGTGGTCATATTGTGTTTCATTGTATTTTGGGAGTTACACTCCATGGAAAATAGGGTTTGTGACCAGTCCTAAAACTAGTCAAAAACATGTGTTTCAGGAAAAAACGTCATAACTTCTTCATAAAAGATCCAAATTCAGTGAGACCAATTGTGTTGGTTATATTAAAGTCTTTAGTATGCTATGGAATAATTTCAGATCGATTCAACAAATATACCGTGTGGGGCACACTCTACAAGGTCGCTCTCTAAAACAATCCAGAATTCAGTAAGGTATGCCATTTTTGCTATAACTCCTTTTCTGAGAGGTTACAAGTAGTGCCACTTGGAGGAATTGCATAAAACACACTAAATAACATTGTGTATCAATTTCAGATCTTTATTCATTACAGGTACAAATTTATCATTATTTCAAGTTAGGGTTGTTGACTAATCCAAAACTAGTCATGGTTGAGACAAGCAGTTGATGAGTTGGCACATACATGTATAGTTGATGATGTTGGTACATATTGATGAGTCATTGTTGATGAGTAGTTGACATGTGATTGGTATATACTTGGTACATGGTTGGATGCACTTGTTTATGGTACAGGTTGATTACAGGTTGTTGGGCACATGTTGGTGCATGGTTGATGCTCTTGTTTATGGTACAGATTGATATCTGTTGAGGATTGTTGCCTCATCTCAGTTGGTGCTGAGAATGTAAGCTGAGTCTTGCGTATAGAGCTGGTGCTCTTGTAGAGTTGTACTCTATTTAGTTGTTGCTGAAAAACCCCCGGATTGAAGTCTATAATAAAAAGAAAAATTGTACATACATCTTGTGTTCCTTGTGGAGATGATTTGTTGATGATATATTGTTGATATATGTTGCTGATATGTATTCACATCTAACTGATTATTAATGACAACAATGAGTAATGAGTAAATGTTGAATGCTAACTAATGAGTTTTGTGTAAGAGGGAAGTTTTGGGAAAAAGATCCCCACACTCATTCACCCTCCCCCCCCCTCTAAGTGTGGTAGGTGTGTCCAACATATATAATATGCTGGTTTTCCCGGTTTGGGTTTCCAGGGGAAAAATCTCTGTGTAATGCTTGTATTTTCCATTGTATCTTTTCTGTTCTTTTACTGAAAATCTGTTTGCAGTAAATATTGTACAAGTTTAAAATCTACAACTATTGACAAGGCCAAAGCCGATGAAAGCAATTTTGAGAACATGAAAAGGGAAATTGCATCCCTAAGAAATCAAGTAATTTATTGCATGGAATCCCAGGATACAACAACTATTTTTGTGGAATATGTTCTAGAGGAAGATAATAAGCATGAACATATAAAAAGGGATTTCATAACCAAAATAATGGAGTTACAAGAAGAGACTATGCAATTATTATTAGTACATAAATAAATCATGAGATGGAATGAAAAACAAGCTAAAATATGGATCAAATTGAGTATATCAAATAAATTCAAAAGGCACATGACATAGAAGAAGACCACGACATCAGGATTTTGACAGAGGAAGGAATATCCAAAATGAAAATATCACTACAATATTGTGGAAAGTTGGCTATAATGTCACAAAATCAGGTCAATGATGAATGGTCAACAATTTAAGATTGTGGAATTATGTCAATAATACCATGTCTAATAATCATTTTCCCATTTTTGACTAGCCTAAAAAATTTCGGCCAATAGATGAAGCATTATCAGTGTTCAAACATATTATGGAAAAACGTGAGTCTGATATTAGAGGGATAACTTTAGTAGAGCGTGGTCACACACAAAAGTATCTCATTCGTGAAGTTAAAAACTTCTATTAAATGAGAGTTAATTATTCCTAAAATAGAGAAGCACATTCAACTTTTCAAGCATGAGAAGTAATGTTTGAGTCTACCCATGGATCAACATATGTTCCCAATCCGTGATTGTGTGAAGAACTATTTGAGCAATGGGCCACCTATGACACTAAATATGCATCATTGGATCAACCAGTCCACCAGAGTCATAGTGACATGCAAGCTTTTGGGCTTTTCTACACTTTTCCTTTATATTATTTTTAGATACAAATTTTCTTATAAATCAGGTGATCAACCTCTAGGAAAGGGTCTTCTGGATTTGAGGCAATTTTACAAGGATCATAGGAGTGAATTACTTCAAGGCTTAATTCAAAAACTCTATTTGGATTCAAGACATTTTTGTTTGCTGGAGATCTTTGTGTATTCATTATTGTGGATTATTTTGCTATTGGTCAAATGTCACAATTGTCTAGTAAGAATTTCAATACATTTAAGTTATCTTATATGGTTGAATGAATTACTGGGTATTTTAAGTGAAGGGTATTTTATTTCATAGTTAAATTCTATTTTCCATTATTTTGTATATGGGATGTCATGGAATTAATTTTGGGTGTTTTATTGTTATCAATTTCATCTATTTAAACTTTCATTAGTTTATATTCTCTGAACTTTATCATGTAATAAGTTCTTAAATAAATTAATTCTAAGAGAATTGAAAGCGTCAAATAATTTCCATTGATTGTTTCCATAGGTTACCCCATAGAATAAATTTCCTTAATCTCTCTATATTAGTTGTTTCTTTTGCATTAAATTACATGAATATGAAAGAGATAAAAATAATGGAAAGAGCTCTTGAAATAATTTTTAATACCCATGGAATAGTTGCTATACATTTAAACTGAAGGATTATTCCATACCAAACATTGAAGAGTCTAATTGGGTCTCATACTTGGGTTTAATCTCTAATGTTGAGAATAGGAATCCACCCACCTCAACACAATTGGTGCTAGAAACAGGGCATGTGTATGACAAGGTGTACCAACAACTCATATTATGATAATATTCCAATTCTTGAAACTCAGACTTTTGAAAGTCACACATCTCATGATTTAGAAAACCTTAGACCTAATACTGAGTCAATCCTATATGCAGTATCACATGAGGAAGTGAGTGCTCTATGACATATCACAAGGGATTATTTAATATGGATTAGTGCTTTTCCTATAACACCTTTACTTCCCTATAGAAGAAATAATTCTCGAATTGCAATAAGCATTGAAGGTCACACTTTAGTTCATACAATAGAAGATTTAGTGGAATTATACTTATAAGAAATTACTCAATCTCTAATGTTGAGAATAGGAATCCACCCACCTCAACACAATTGGTGCTAGAAAGAGGGCCTGTGTATGACAAGGCGTACTAACAACTCATATTACGATAATATTCCAATTCTTGAAACTCAGACTTTTGAAAATCACACATCTCATGATTTGGAAAACCCTGGACCTAATACTGAGTCAATCCTATATGCAGTATCACATGAGGAAGTGAGTACTCTACGACATATCACAAGGGATTATTTAAGATGGATTATTGCTTTTCCTATAACACCTTTACTTCCCTATAGAAGAAATAATTCTCGAACTACAATAAGCATTGAAGGTCACACTTTAGTTCATACAATAAAAGATTTAGTGGAATTATCCTTACAAGAAATTACTCAACCTTTTGGATTGATTCCCCAAACTCTGATAAACCCTACTACTTCTCTAGTTTAATATGAACAATCTTATAGACAAACGGGTTTTGATGCTAATCTAGATCACTTAGAAGGCTCAGACTCAGATTCTAATCACTCATACATGCCTCATAACTAGAATAACTAGAATCAACCACAATTATCTCATGATGCTTTGGCATTGCCTAGCTAACTTCATAATCTTCCCAAGCATCCAGAACATTCATTAGTTTATATTTCCTGAACATTATCATGTGGCAATAAGTCCTTAAATGAATTAATTCTAAGAGAATCGAAAGCCTCAAACAATTTTCATTAATTGTTTCCATAGGTTATCCTATTGAACAAATTTCTTCAAGCTCTCTAGATTAGATTTTTTTTTTCATTAAATTACATAAATGAGAAAGACATAAAAATAATAGAAAGAAATCTTGGAAGAATTTTTAAATCCCATCGAATGGTTATCAGAACTTTGACCTAGAGGATTATTCCATACCAAACAAGGAAGAGTCTAATTGGGCATCATCCTTAGGTTTAATATCTATTGTTGAGAAATAGAAATCCAACCACCTCAACACATTGCTGGTTGAACTTAAACATATTACAAATTCTCCATTTCTAATCCTCTATTGATAAAAAAATATATAGTATGTTCTTTGGTATGTCATTTTTGGTCTTCCACTAATATCATTTGAATTGGACATTCGAAAATAAATTTACAATGCAATTACAAGAACTTGTTGTTTTTGTCCTATTTTAGGGGAGCAAACTTGTACTTACTGCCACTTCTCAAATATTTCCCTCAACAGTCTAAAATTTGGACATAAAATACTCCAACCTAGGTTCATTCCAATGCCACTAGTGGAGCTCAATTTGGACCTCACAATATTCAAATATTATTGTTTTACCCAACCACCTATTTAAGCCTAGTTTGAGGACTAGACAAAAACCCTAACTTGCTCAACTTGTAACTAAGAAAATTTAGTGGACTAGATTCTAATTTTTTTAACCTATGTACTTTGTCAACTTCAAAAATTTCACTCAATGGCAATGATCCCAAAAAAATTATAGTGAAAAGGGTAAGACGACTCATTTGAAGGAGCCAAACCAATGGTGGCCTTCTCTAATACCAAATGTTATGCACAAATAAAAAAAATAAAATTTAAAAAGACCCAATTCAATAATGCCATATATAAATCAAGTGAAAGGGTGAATGAATAAGAATATTTTTCAAGGGACAACCTCCTTTTGCAATATATCATATGCACAATATAAGATGGTGCTTCAAATGAGTCCCCTTCATGTATATATAGGAGACAAAGATGACTGGAAAGAAATAATAATAAAATGACATAATATAACCAATGTAATCATAATAAACGAGCATTATGGTTAGGGAATTAACAATCCAAATGAAGGGAAATATCAATTGCCAACTAGTAACCCTAAGGGACTTTATCTATTTTTTTTTGTTTGCTAGTTTGTCCGTGACCTACGGGATTAGCCTGTGGCTGAGAAACCACGACTCAGGGACATCTAAGCCGTCAAAATCACCCGGGATCGCACCTGGCCTGAGCCACACCAACCGTTAACATGGATGGATCTTTTGTCCCCGTAGGTTTCGAACTGGTGACTTTAACATCACTAAGTGCCTTAACAACACACACCCTCACCGATTGTCCTACACCTTGGGGACTGAGGGACTTGATCTAATTGACCCCCTATTGAATTTCAAATTATAGAGTGATATTGTCATGGAATTAGGTTGAGGTGGTTTGAAAAGAGGTTGGGAGGTAGATATTGCACTCTCCCCACTCGGGTTCAAATCCCTAATGAGACCTTGGCTCATTGTGATAAGGCTAGAAGGATAGGTGCCCCCCATGAGTGGGACCCCCTCATGGGTGTGCCTCTAAACATCTCGGCCCTTGCCAAGTCATAAGTTTCCTACTAGGTTCCGGCTTGAGGGCTGTTGGAATTAGCCTAGGGTTTATAATGGCATCCAACCAGATTTGAACCTGGGATTCACCTAGGTAATCCCAGTCAGTTACCGATTCACCTAGATAAAAAAAAAAGAAAAAAAAAAGAAGAAAAAAAGAAGAAAGATATTGTCATGGCATTTTTCATAGTCTGGTTGAAAAATGTTGTTTAAAATGTGTTTGAAACAATATAGTGATATTGGTGGAAATACTATACTAAAATAGTTTAAAAAATAATGAATTTCAACTCTAAAAAAAGGTGCTTGGAGTGATAAACTAACCGTAAAGGAGTTTTAGTTTTAAGGCCGATTTTAAAGTTTTGTTTTCTACAACATTGATTTTTTAGGCCATGGTTTCAAAAATATTGTAATTTTAACCATAGAAAAAAAAGGTCCTACTAGTAGCACCAATTTGGTTGATTTTAAGGCTTTGGTTGCAACACTACCTCTTGTTAAGGCAATGGTTTTAAAAAAATTGTAATTTTAACTTTGAATAAAAAAGACTGTTACTAGTAACACCACTTTTCGATTTGGGCGTTGATTTAATGTTTTTTAGCAACATTACACTTTTTTAAGGCCATAGTTGCAAAATGTTGTAATTTTAACCCCAAAATAAAATGGCGCTATTGGTGGAACCACTTTTTGATTCAAGGACTAATTTGAGGTTTTAACTAAAAAATATGGGTTTTTAGGGACAAAGTTTTTATTTTGAGGTCACAATTCTCTTTAAGTTGATAATTATGTTCTTCCCTTGTTTGCAACATTTTCATAAAAACAATTATGCTCTTTTCCACTCAAATTGCAAACAATGTTCTTGAGTTTTCTTATTTTTCTCTACATGACATATCTTAACCAATACACATCATTTAAACCCGTATATAATTCAATTTATATTACTTCTATATTAAAACTTCCAATAACTTTCCTTGTTTTCTTTTCGGGGCATGCTTCCCTCATGCTCATTGTAGTAAGTTTTTTTCTCTGATCTTCTATCAACAATATTCTATTAGTGATCTTCTATCAACAAAAGATTTAGATACTGAGATATGCAAATTATGAAATATGTTTTACAAAGCAAGTAAAAATTTTCAACCTAAAACTATAACAACCTCCTAAAATGTTTTTAGGTCGAGCAATGTGCTTACTACAATAATACCCACCGGTGCACATTATACAATAATACACACTGATGTGTTTACATATGTAGAGAGCACTGCATAGCCCAATGCACAACCATACAAAACCCTCACATAGAGACACATGTAGGTTTCTATGCCAAATAGTGTACTCTATAGTAATAAATGAATTGATTCATAGAATGTACATTGCAAAAAAAGAACCTTTTTTTTTTTTAAACCAATAGGGACAGGGTTTGTAATCCAAGGCAATGATTAGGCTCCAAGCCATGGAGAAATTATTTACACAAAAAATACCCTTGAGGCCAATAAACACCCTAAATAATAAATACTCTAAAGGAATATCATTGTGAAAGTATAAAGAAACGAAACACCTATGGCTAGGGTTTGCAATGACGGAAATATAAAGGAAAACAACAACAAAGCTAGGGTTTTCAACAATGAAATAACTAGAGGAAGCAATAATAAAACTAAGGTTTACAATATTCAAGGTGAATATTAAACCCTTATTATTTGTTGAAATGCATAATAAATATGCATAGGAATAAATCAAAATTGCAAACAATTTATGAATTAGGAGTAGGTGCTAGAAACAAAGACTTGTTGAAACTAAAGAAAAAAGAAATGAAAAAACTCTATACAAATCTACATCCTTATTTCCAATAAAAAATGAGTGGAGTGGCTCACATCAAACATCATGGTCCTATATTCTTTAACAAATCACAACAATAATAATGTGAATATCAATTAATAGATTAAATGAACAAGAAATAACAAAGATACATTACATGATTCAAAAGCATTGTCTCAAGTGAATGACTCCAAACATTAAACAATGAAACCTTCCATTGCATAACCATGGTTCCATACATCCACTCTTAGGAGTGTATAAAGGTCTAGTAGACATAAAATATAAGGGAGATAAAAGTTGGACAACAAGTATACAATGTAGACTAGATGGAATGGTTGTCTTCAACATGATACAACTTAAATGACATGCAAAACACTAGGTTTTCATCTCCTCAATGTTCCATCTACTACTCAAATCTTGCAAAATATAGAAGAGAATGAGACTGTCTCAACCTTCAATGTCTTAATATGGGAGAATAATAGAAGTGGATTATAACACTCATGAATTTAAAGCGAGTAGAGAGTATTAACATTTATGAACAAAAGAAGAGGACTAGGCAACACCAAGATGATAAAATATTAATTTGGAACCCCTTTTTAGTTAAACTCTTCTTTTTACAACATGCAAGCCATAGGATTCTCCCTCCTTCTAAGATTTCCTCATTTCCCAAGAGTGATGGTTGCATTAATTAGCTTCAACGACACTGTAGTTTTTACTTTTCTTATTTCCCAAAAAAGGGATGGTTACATTAATTAGTTTCAATGTCCCTATGATCATTCTTGCATTCATTAGCTTCAATGAAACTATAGTTTTTTATTTTCTCATTTCCCAAGAGATGGTTACATTAATCAGTTTCAATGTCCCTTTGATTTCTTCTCCAAAAATATGAGTAGATATACTCTAATTAAATATGAATTGTTCCTTCCAGACAAGACCCTACATCTAATTTCAAATATAGCCTATCATTGTTAGTGCCCATTGATTGTCATCCTAGTTTGTTGCTTAAATTTTTCCTTTGACCCTCACCTTAATGGATGACTAGCTATCATCCTCATATTTCTATCCTCTCAACCACACCTTTTCCATAAATTCTCCCAATATGTTCAAGTTTGCTTTTACCATCCATGACTTGTGCATTACTCAAATCTTTTCTCGACATGTTAGTGTCTCCTTGACTACATTGATTTTCCTTTGACACTTTGTTTGTCAGCAGATCACAATTTGTAGTTAAGATCAGTGTAACTAGGTAGATGGGGTTGTTTCTCCATTTACCTTGCTACATAGTATTGAATGATGCGACATTGATGTATATCCCATCGAATATTAATTACTTTCAAATATGATGACTTATACACCATTCGTTGCAGCTACGTAGTAGTTAGATATTGCTCACCTTTCCCATACCTCCTAATTCTTGTTGTAATCTCACCCAGGTTTCCAGGATCTCCTCACTGAGCAAAAAAGTTTGGCTCCATTTCTAGTTCAGTCTTATTTGCTCTATGATATGTCATCCTTTCGCTAAGTGAAGTGGACCAATCTCTTACTCGACGAATAAAGCACTATCCCTTATGTTCACCTATCGAGCACATGGTTTCTTCATTCCCGCTAAGTACAAATAACAAGTTCTCTTCGCTCACTGCTTGGTGAATTTTGTTTTTTTATACACAGTATTAATCATGGAATGGATAGAACTAACATAAATCCATCTTAACTTCGGATCTATCACGCGACAAGAGGGATCATATCCCTCGAGGTGAAAACCTCCTTTTAGAGTGAAAAACTTGAGGAAGGGTTTGCACCTCGAGGCATTTGACCCCTCTCGGCGCATGGTAGATCCAGAGTTAAGATGGATCTATGCTGGTTCCAGTCACAGGTAAGAATGTCGAATTTTTAGATGATAATGTTTATCTATATCTATATGTTTAAGATGAACTTGATACTTTGAAATTTACATGATTATGAATCCAAATGATAACAAAGTAAAAATGTTTAGTGATGAAGGTGTTGAATAATAACAAAATGGATTTCTTAATATATTGAATAACATATATACTACATCATATCATTAAGAAGTGATATGAGGAAGATATTGAGTAAATCGTATAATACATAGTAATTTATCTCAGACTATCTCATTCCTCTTTTCTTTAACAAACATCGGCACACTTTCTTATCCTTTTGTATCGATAATATGGAAATGGATTTTGAAATTGGAGACCATGAAAAGATTTAACTGAAGATATTGCACTAAAAGTAAGACCTCAAGGAATTGTAGACCTCCCTATTTTTCACATTTTATATATCTTAATATTATAATGGTTTTGATGTGAAAATACTAATAGATAAATCACACCTAACCAAACAAAGTATAGGACTTCATTTGTTTTGAAACTGGTTTTCACTGGGTTGTTGCTGAACTCATTATTTAGCATTTCGCTGGATAATTTGCAATCAATATAGAAGATTATTTTCCTTCTTACCGTTTCTTGAATTAATTAATGCATTGAATCCTTTTTCATAATGATACTACTATCAATATAGAGGATTAATTTTGTTCGCATCACTTCCTCAATTAATTAACACATTGAATCATTTTTCATAGTATTACCACTGAAATCAATGCACCATGTTACTTGATTATGCTAAATCATTTTTCATTGTTCCATCACTTAAATCAATGAATTTCTTTTCCATTATGTCATTATTGAAATCAATGCAACTTATTCAAATCAATGTGTTGCATTGTTTTGCATTATGTCATTATTCAAATCATAGCAACTAATTGATCTAAATCATTTTTCATTGTACCATATCTAAAATAAATGCACCCTATTGTTTTGTGTTATATCATTCTTGAAATCATTTACACTCCCTTATTTCTCTATACCATTTTTTTAATATCATCACTGAAATCAATCTGCCCTATTGTTTTGTGTTATATTATTATCACTTAAATCAATGCAACCTATTGTTTTATGTTATATGATTTATAAAATGAATATAACTACTAAATTATGCTAAATTATTTTTCATTGTATCATCACTTAAATCAATGCATATTGTTTTGCATTATGTCATTATTGAAATCAATGCAACTAATTTTGCTCTAAATCATTTATCATGGTGTCACCACTAAAATCAATGCATTGTATTGTTTTGCATCATGTCATTATTGAAATAATAGCAACTAATTGCTCTAGATCATTTTTCATTGTATCGTTTCTAAAATAAATGCACCCTATTGTTTTGTGTTATATCATTGTTGAAATCATTTCAACTCCCTTATTTCCCTAAAGCAGATTCTTAACATCATCATTAGCATCAATATGCCCTATTGTTTTTTTATATGAGTGAAAGCAATATGCCCTATTGTTTTGTGTTATATCGTTGCTGAAATCAATGCACTTATTCAATGATTGATATTGCATTCTCTTTTAGTTTCCATGATTCGAAGATATCAATAGTATAAACCCAAACCTTTTGAATTTTGAAACATTCTCCATTTTGATAATTGATTAAAGCATAATTATGTATCTTAAAGCATAATAAAATATCTTGAGAAGCATATCATCCTCTTCATATTGAACTATTATCTCAGTAATATATTTAATCTCAATACACTTCTTGTTATTTTACATTTGAAACAATTTGAAAATGGATGGATATCCCTACTTTTGTCATATTAGATTCATTAAAAAATAATCTTATATATTTATATGATACTTAATAAATATGCAATAGCTTGTGCTAAATTTGAAGTCTCCAAGCAATCAAAATATTTGGAAATTAGAAACTAAGGGAAGGTTGGTCCTCTAACATAAGTTTGATATTGATCTATATTTAGTATTCATATTAATAATTATTTAGGAATATTATTAAAATTTGTTATAATTATTCAAAATATTATACTATCTTCGTTGTTTTTTTAGTTAGTTAATGCTTTAAAAAATATATCAAAATAATACAACCCTGCATAAGACCCTAAAAGCAAACCTTAATTCAAAAAGAACCTTCATTCATGAATAATTCAATAGATATATCTGGATCATACACACTATGGATTACTAAATTTAATCTAACATATGATCCATCAATGATTCATATAAATTTTGTATATAATCTAAATCTTACAATGGATCATATTCTTAAAGTTAATATTGACATATAAATATTTCTGGATATAATGTAAATTAATGTAAATACGATCTCACATATAGAATAATTTGTGGATCATAATCTAATATATCATATAGAAGATTATTTATCATAATATATA
>JASDQU010012542.1:55742-73520 GCA_032191745.1 Picea mariana
GAGCCTGATTATCTTCCTGACTCATAGGTCCTTGCTTTTAGCCGTGTTTATACCCCATGAAGTATTTACACCCCATAAGTATGTACACTCTTCCACGCGGGGGAGTGCAGAGGGGGGGCACTCCCTCTGCGGGGTCCGGGGGGCCTATCCCCCCGGCTAGGGGGTCTGGGGGCAAGCGGGCCCCCAGCGGGGGTTCAGGGACGAAGCCCCCGAAGCAAAAATTGCCTTGTAAAAGTATATTGTAATTTCATTGTAAATCTGGACCGTTCATTATAAGGTCGCAGATCTAACGATAGAGATTATGTTAGGGTTTTTTGCCCTAGAAGGCAACCCTCTTTTATGAGGGAAATGTATTGCGGCTATGGATGATGGTGAATATTGTATTCTGAGAGAGGAGACTGTGAAAGAAAGAAGAGGAAGTTACAGCGGGTTTTGATGTAGGTTGTATCCCTTCATTTGCTGGATAATAATAAAGGAAGGACCTGGCAATTTCTCTGGTGGATGTAGCCCACACTGGGTGAACCACGTAAATCTGTGTCTCTCTTGTATTGTGTGTCTTCCGTGTTTTGTTTCTGCATTTGTTTTATTTTATTGCTCCGCGGTCCTGTTTTTCTAACACCTTATGGTTGCAACTCTTTTCTGATATCTTAAATGATGAACACCTTACCCCGAAGTTGCAGAGCACCATTAGCATATCTCTAAGAGTTGAGGGAAATGTAGAGGGATATATAGATATTAATTTTCCAAAGAGAAATGTAGGTTGAAAACAGAGACGAAAGAAGACGTCGGGACACGAGTTCAGACTAAATGCCCACATTGATGGTTACAAAATTAATGATTCCATGATGGACTTGGGTTGAGATGTTAATATCCTACCAAAGAAAACATGAGAAGCTCTGGGAAAAAGCATGTTGGTCTATTACCCAATTCAGTTGCGCATGATGAACCAATATTGCGCATGAAAATGTAAAAGTAGATCTAGCTGGAGTCAAGACTGTTGCAGACTTTGAAGTCATTGAGATCACGGGGGACACAGATCCATATCCATCCTTTCTTGGAATTGACTGGGCATAAGATAATTATGTTGTGATTGACCTAAATAAGGAATCCATGACCTTCGAAGTGGATGGCATGAATGTGGTTCAACCTTTAGATCCATATCTAGGACCACGATACATTGAATCCTCAGAATATAACATGGAATCTGATGTATTGGATCATCTATATACTGTGACTATGGGCAATCGCGCAAAATGCATTAATCCTACCGTGGATGGTTCAATATCCAGTCTGTTAGGGAAGATTCAAAGGAATCTTTCGAAAACTGGCAACATGGATGATACACAAATTTCTCAAGATGATGTACCACTATTCGAGTAGCTAGGTGGATTGGAACTGAACTCCATGAGCATCTAGTATATTACGGTATCTCATATTTACACATTTTTCTAGTTGATATGGAAGAAAAATTTGGGGTGGAATAGAGGATGTCAACACTTGATATCGTTTTGTGATCCTCCCAGCTCGTTGGTGGGCCACCCACAAAAGTAACCTAACTTCGTGGGAGGATATCAAGATTTCCATGCAACACTGATTCATCCCTCCTTCCCAACCTAGTCAAGACAATCGAGACCAAAAACTGAAGACTCTTGTTCTTACCCTCGACACATATGATGGATCTTCAAATCCACAGGATCATATTGCACACTGTGTTAGAGTATAGACAACCACACAACTGCTCCATGGTTTTTGGGTACACCAGTTTGTTCATTTACTCAAACCAATCCCCATAGCTTGGTATATACATGAAGAAACCCGAATGCAAACCCACTATTGGGATGTCCTTCAACACCAATTTTGAAAGGATTTATCTTTTACAGGTAACTCCCCTGAACTCACTTTAGAATTGAAACAAATTAAAAGCTTGTTATTCAAAGATAAGTTCAAACCCGCCTATCCCCCTATATTTTGCTCTATGCATAAACACCTTCTCTGTTCCAGATTTCACCCATCTCTTGAACCAACAAACCATGTCGTTGCACCATTGCCTATTTACTATAGTAAGGTTGATATCGCTCCAAATGATCCTAAAGATTTAGAAGACCTTAGGCATCTATCCTTTAAAGAATTCGAAGGCACTAGGACTATTCAAGATATCATTTTTCTTGAATCTAGTAGCTCCTACACTAACCCTATGAAGTTGTGCAAGGTTAATATAGGCAGTATGTAGCATCCCAAGATAGCCTCTATAGGGGATTATTGGGACGAACATACCATAACTGAAATTCATGCCCTGTTGTGGGAACATGAGGACCTATTACCCACCGACTTCTCATAGCTGAAGGGAATTAAGGGAGATCTAGGAGAAATGAAAATTGAACTGAAGCCTGATGCGAAACCATACCGTTTGAAACCCAAAGTCAAAGAAAAGGTCAAGAAGGATATCAATTGCATGCTTTCAGCTGAGTTGATATTTCCAGTGGATGAGGCTGAGTGGATCATCCCTATTGTCATTTAGAGTAAAAAGAGTATGAAGGATATCGGGGTTTGTGTTGACTGTCAGAGCTTGAACTTTGCCTGTGTTCATGACCCCTTTCCGACTCCTTTTAGTGATGAATTTTTAGATTAGGTTGCGGGAAGAGAAGCATATTCATTTACCAATGGATTTTACGGATATCACCAGGTAAGGATTGTAGAAGAAAATAAGAAAAAAACTACCTTCATGATAGAGTGGGGGTCATTTGCTTACAATGTCATGCTGTTGGGGCTCAATAATGCCCCAACAATGTTTTCTCAAATCGTGATCTCCACATTCTGTGACTTTATCCATAAATTCTTGAAGTATGTTTGGATGATTGGATGATATACAATCTACTCACAAAGCATATTGGTCTCTTGCGGCTAATGTTGGATCGAGGTTGCCAGTTGTATATTTCCTTGAATATGAAAAAGTGTATCTTTTATGTACCATTTGGGAATCTACTTGGCCATATTGTTTGTAGGGAAGGAGTGCTGGTGAACCCCACAAAAGTTGTGGTCATCCTCAATATGCTTCCTCCTACCTCTTTCAAGTAGTTGCAAACTACCCTAGGACATACTGGATATTACAATCGATTTATCAGGGGCTACATGAGTATCACAACACCATTGGAACAATTACTTAAGGAATCCAAAGGATTTCACTAGAATTTAGTCTGCGATAAATAATTTGGCACCTTGAAGGGAAAGATGAGTATAACACTCATTTTGAATTTTCCCAATTGGAGTGTGGAGTTCCATGTGCATATTGATGCCTCCAACATTGTGCTCGGTGTTATACTTGCGCAACCAGGAGAAGGGAATATTGACCTTCCCATCTATATACCCAGTTGAAAACTATCTCAGGTCGAACGAAACTACATCACAATAGAAAGGGAACGTTTGGCCATGGTCTATGCTTAAAAAAAATTAGACACTATCTATTAGGGGTTCATTTTAAGTTTTTTCATTCATCAATATGGTTTAAAATATCTTGTTAACAAATTTGTCTTAGAAGTCACAATTTGTAATGGTTGTTTCTTTTTCAGGAGATTTTCTTTGAAGTTATTTTCAAACTTGGAAAGTTAAATGTGGTACCTAATCACCTATGAATACTAGAAACTGGCGAAATTGGTGGACCTGTTGATGACCAACTACCAGACGTAGATTTGTTTCACATAAAATCTATCCCATACTACTTATCAAACATTGCACTATTCCTCACAATTGGAAAATCCTCAGAGGACTATTCCGCAACTCAGAAGCGCCATCTTGTTGTTCATGCAACAAATTATTAGCTTATCATAGGATAGTTGTAGAAGCTAGGTTTGGACAATATCCTGTGATGCGTCTTGGATAATGAGAGATATGATGTTCTTTGGAAATGTCACATCAGAGTTGCGGGAGGACATATTGGAGGTAAGGATACAACTTTAAAGATATTACAGGGTGGACTATGGTGGCCTACAATGTTTAAGGACACAAAATCATATGACGAAGAATGTGATGTTTTTCAAGGAGTAGGTAAGCCCTCCCAGAGAGATGAACTACCTTTACACCCTGTCAAAGATTTGTAAGCATTCGAAAAGTGGGTTGTTGATTTCATTGGGCCCATAAACCACGACTCAACATTCCAAGGCCAGGTACATAATTACTATAACTAATCATCTTACGCGATGGGTTGAAGCCGCACCAGTGCAAGACCGTTCTGTCAACACCACAACCAGATTTATTTTTGAAAATATCATTACTCGATTTGGTTTCCCTCAGAGTCTAACTAGTGATCACGATGCACATTTCATAAAAAAAAACTATAGCTACTCTCACCCATGAATTTTTGATTTAGCACCATAAGATAAGCCCTTACCATCTTTAAGATAACAAGACAGTGAAAGCGTTCAACAAGATTATGGAAAAGGGATTGACCAAGCTATGTTACCGTGAATATTGGGATGAAAGAGTTCCAATGGTACTTTGGTCCTATCGGATCACCAACAAGAAACTACACAAGTATACCCCTTTCTAATTAGTCTATGGATGAGAGGTTGTGGTACCAGTTGAATTTATATCACCAAGTCTATTTGTTGCGTAATATATCAAGATGATTGGTTATGAATCCATCGCAGCCAGAGTTATGGAATTGATGCAGTTGGATGAAGCCATATTTTTATCAAACTTTCATCAGTCTGTCGAAAAATCCTGATAGAAGGCCTGGCAGGATTGACATATCAAGCATAAGTATTTTGCACGCAGAGACAAAATTCTATTGTATGACAATATGTATCAGAAGCATCATGGTAAGTTAAAAATGCACTGGATTGGACCGTTTATTGTTGCAGAGATACATGAATCTGGATCAGTTAGACTCACGTAGCTCAATGGTATCCTTTATCTTGGTTGGGTGAATGGCGCACACCTGAAACCCTACATCTTCTCTCAATAAGCATTGTTGCACAACCCTCCTATGTCGGGAGTGGCTTTCCTAGGTAGGATTTCCCTTTGTATTGCAATTTTCCTTTTTGTCAATATTATGATGACACGTCAATTAGATTACTTGTTCTTGAGTCAGTCAATTCAAATATTCACTTTGTGCTCGGGAGCTTGTCATCACATCATTTCATAGCTAATGTCACCCATATTTATATTTCGTGTCCATACAATGTCACATGGGTAGTTACAGCCGTTAGTACTTTTTCCTGACTTGGAAGCTGCTTGTCATCCTTATCATCTTCAATGTTCACAACAATCTGTCATTTTCTGATCCTCCATCGATCTAGTCATTACTTTCCTGACTTAATCGGATCTCCCGCCACCATCTCACTGGTTATGTCCTTAAAATGCTCATCCCATCGCAAATCTTGGCATAATTAGGGGATTTTTGTCGACATAGATGTCGATTTTATCGAGCTATCATATTTAATGCATGGTCACCACTTCACCTCCCGAATCTGGCCTATAAATTTACCTCTCATTGACATCCCAACTCATTTGATATTATCATCCTCTTGCTACCCATTTCATCCTCGATTCTCTTCAATACCTTGACATCCCACATCTACACCCCACCCCTCCCGTGCAATTTGTTTATCACCATCGACTTGTCCCCATGGTTTACATAGTTGGTCGAGGCACTCTCCCTAAGCCCGTTGTTCCTTCCAAATTTATTGACCCACACATTGTTGTTCAGAGTGATTTGCATGGAAAGGTCGAACAAACCAGGCTGCTCAAACTTGATTTTACCAATTATGTCGAACATCCACACATGACCATTCATTCATACATGGATTGTGTCGCCCTACTGGATGGAAATTTTCAATGGAAGTGGAATCCAGAGTTTGTGCCACTGCAGGATTCTACCCTAATGTGTCTTTATGACTTACTAGTTTTCGACACTATCGATGAAGCTTCCCACTACACGAAGTTTCTAATCAGTAGAGTACATACAAGTGATTTATGGCTCGATAAGGCTTACCCAATCCATGTGGATGATATCCATAAACTTACGGGCATGTCTATGGAAGGGAAAGATGTTACAGATGGATTTTAGGGCTCGGGGAAACACTGTTGGGTTGTTACATTATTTGCAGTGAAAGTTGATTCGAGGTAGATTGACAGACGGTTGAAGGTTGAGGTGGATTGACAGCAAGTCGAAGGTTGAGGGAGTCAACCAGGGAAAGTTGAAGTCAAAGATATCAACAACAAGTCAACTAACAAGAGGTCGGAGTGTAGGCGTGAGATGAATGACTAGAGATCGAATGAAAGACCGACCGGTAACCCAACTTGGAAGTCGACTCTAACAAAATCCCAGGATCTGGGATATTTGTAGCCAATGATATGCATGGATCTATAATCATTTTTGGGTGCCAATTTTTAGGGTTTTTCTTGTTGTAAAGCCTATAAAGAGGCGCGATGTAACACTGTAAAGAGTAATTGTAGAATACACTTATGTAGGTTCATGTGTAGTTGTAGGTTTTTGGTCATGCATATGTAAGCCGATTTGGCTACAGGGTTTTTCTTGTGTAGGAAAGAGGGTATGATGTCGATTGTGTCTTAGGTGTGGACCAAGATTAGATATCTAACCTTTTATTCTAATTGAATAAGAAAAAAAGAGAGCATAACGCTCAAAGGAATGTTGGTTTCTCTCGGTTAAGGGTTCCATGGTAAAATATCGGTGTACTGTGTGATTGCTTGTTTCATTTACGTTCTTGATTAAATTATTTTTCTCTTCTGCTAGGATTAGTGTGGAAGTGCCCTTCATTTCTTGACAAACACAATAGGAAGAAGGGAGAGTTGAGCCTCTATGAGAAGTATGGCACCAAACGAGGAGGTTGTGGTGCCTAAATTGGCTTAATCTGGGATATCCCTGTTTGTTTGGCCTTCTACTTGATTGTCAACAAGGTGATGCGAAGCTACACTAGGAATGAATGTACACTTGATGCTATTGTCATAGCCAAATTTAGTAAGAATGACACACCACTGAATTTGTGTATGAAAATTTAGGATATTTCATTTATGGGTATCTCTTGGTCACCTTGGCTAGGTGGAAATGGAAGCCGTCATCAGGCCACAATGTTTCTCTTTCAGTCAATGGCTGCCTTGCCATGTTTTTTTAACCATGGCACATCCACACAAATCAAAGAAACCCAGATGAACAGATCATTCCTTTCTCCCAGTGGTAAAGTGGACTCATTTCCATCACACAACGACCACAAATCTCACAAAACCTACTTAGATGACACACACACAATATCTGGTTTGAGATGACCCATGATTGTACCTTGCTTCGCCCTCTGGTGGCCGACCTTTCTCTCTTCCACATGAACCATATTCCTTTCTATCTGGATGAGGAATTTTTCCATAAAGAGGTTACAGATTGGCTATGCATTGTGGTCGAGCAAAAGAAATTGGGCATCTCCTATATGATGCCTGCTATGGCATAACAGTCCGCTCCGACACAACTTTCAGAAGTCGGGACCAGTTCTATGAAAAGGACCCACTCCACTTCCATCTCCTAGGAAGGGGATGGCGATGAAGAAGAGGAGGCATTACCTAGCGGGATCCTAAAAAATACCTTTTCCAATATTCCAGATGATGGTTAGATTACTAGTAAGCAATGGAAGGAGGTTATGACTTCTATTTTTCCTTTGAAGCGATCACAAATCAATCCCCCTTCTAGTTCCCAGCTAGTCATGCACCCAACCTTGTCATCATCAAGACCATTCCATTATCATCCATCCCCATAATTATCCAAATGAGTGCAACCCCACCCCTTTCCTCCACACCCCTCCTGACCAACATCCCAATTATCCATATCAGTGATGACCCCCCAAAATCCCCTCAATCAACCCCCCTCACCGAAGAGGCCTAGCATGGGATTTTCGACATTGACCAGTTGTCCACTTCTATAAACGTGGACACCGATACCCTCTTTACCAATCACTTGAACATCCCACTCCCATCCACCTTTCCCCTAGATCCCCATGGTCATATCCCTTCCACCACACCCTCCCACATAGTCCCCCTGCCTGACCCAAACACAATGCTAGATACAAATGCGCCAATGGTTCATGAAATACCTCTGCAAGATACCCTGGATGATCAAGATGATTCTCAAACTGGTCATAGAGCCACTTTTATCAAAGATCATATTGGTCCCCTATTGCAGGACCCATAACAGTGTCGCGAAATTCTAGAACTATGATTTGAGTGTACTGAGGTAGTGACATAAATTTTCCCTCAACTCCAGGTTTGGCTTTCCTAGAGCCTGCACAATGTTTCCCTTAGTCCAGACGGTGTTGGTGCCCCTAACGTCTCAGACCATTCCATCGCCAGTGGCCAGCCACTCTTGTTAAGATTACCTCTTGATCCCCATACCCTCACTGTTACCTTGGCTTCATGGGATATGCCACATATCGTGCATCTAGTTTTTGCCTCTTTTGATGAACTGGAGTAACACATTGTTGTTGTGTAGAAAGCCAACGAAGAACTACAACAACATGCACAATGTTGGCCCTGGACCAAGTTTGGTGGAAACATTGGTCGTGTTTGACCAGTTTTGGGACTTCGACAGGCTGGTCGAAGACGGATTGCCCAAGTGAAGCGACGATCGTGCCCCTTTTTGCGGGATTTTTGGGTTGTATGGTTTATGTAACGGGTATGGGATGTCGGCCCATGGGTTTACCCATGCTTAGGCCTCTTTTATAATGTATAAATAAGTAGATAAGCGATGTAATAAGTAGTTCTAATCGGCTTTGTGCAAAAGCTTGTGAAGGTTTCTAAGTGCGAATAGTTGTGAATGCTTCGTGCATATTGTATGTTGAGACTTGTAGAGTTAAGTGCAAGTGATTGTAAGAAGGCTTTGTGCCCTGAACTCGGGGAAGGAGGATCTGACGAGGTGTGTGCAGATCTCCTATCCTTTGCGGAGTTGGATCTGTGGCTTGGTGCATGTAAGAAGATTGGAATAAGCTAATAAAGAATAAGAAGAGTTGGCGGACGTAGCCCCACACTAGGATGAACGATGTATATCTTGTGTTATGGTGCTTTATGCAATGTGCTCATGATGTTTATGATTATGTTTGCTTAGTGCACTGTTCTTGATGCATGATAGGCAAATCCATTGATGCTTAGTGCTTAGTATATGAATGAATGTTAGATCTACTATGATGTTATGTGCTGAATGATTAGATGTGCTTAGATCTTGATTAATACTACACTGAACTATAACAAGAGTTTAACCTATGATGTGAATAAGGGATAGATACTAATGAATGTTATTGGCTAAGTGCTCTATTAAGTATTGTGATCACAGATCTGTGTCCCAGCTAGGTTGTAGACACTTGAGTCCTGCAGCCCCCCTGCATCTACCTTGGGTGAGACTGCATCTTCTTCACATGTGTTGACGAAAGGGCCGATAGTTAGGGTTTTGTTGGTGCGCTGTTGAAGCATTGAACCCTGGGTCTGCCCCTGTGCCAAAAAATTGTTCCTTTGCCAGGACCTGAAACTGTGATTGCTGGGAATTGAAGAAAAGAGAAAGCTCTGTGCATAGATCTATTGTTGTAGTGTGCAATATTCTACTTGACTTGCGAAGCCCTGTGCTAAGAGAAGGAATCCCGATCTGAAGAAAGAGGTAAGATCTTAAAATCTTTGTGCTCTAGTAAAGGTAAGATAAGTGGAAATTTTTACTTCGAAAGTATGAATTTAGGTATGTTTGATAGATTTTGTCCTAGTCTGAAAACTAGGGCACAACTAGAAGAAAGAATATTTTATCTGAATAAATTTGATAGAGATAATGAAAGATATGTTATTCCTATGCATAAAAAGAATTTTTGGACTAATAAGTGGATGCAGGAACCTAGAAAGAATTTTTGCAGATTGCAGGTCCATCACTATGATCCTAGTGCACAGTACAGGAAATGATGGGGATCGTTTAAGAGAAAGAGAGGATTGACATTGTGTTATAACTGTAGAAGATTGGGACATATTGCTAAGGAATGCCTAGGTATAGGTCCTATTTGTCTTTGTTGTAAAGCTATTGATCATGAGGTTTTGGATTGCCCTAGAATGATTGCTAAAGTTGTAAAGATGAACCCGAGACAAGAAAACCATGAGGAAGGTCAAGAACCCGAGACAAGAAAACCATGAGGAAGGTCAAGAAACTAAGGATATGTTAGAGAATTAGAAAAAATCAGAGACTATGTTATTACAATTGAGAGAAACACTGAAGGATCACAAAGACATCAGTTTACTAGAGATCTTAAAAGAGAAGGAGTGCATAGAAACAATAATAGGAGACTTCGACATAGACTGTGTATTAGATGAGGAAACAGATGTGAATCTTATGCCAGAAAGTACTTAGGAAATTTTTGGAAAGCCAACTATGATTCCTTCATTGGGAAGGATAGGATTGTTTAAAGGAAAGATGATAACCCTGTGTGGAAGAGTTACTAATGTACCTATGATTGCCCATGGAACATCGACCGAAGAAGAATTTGAAGTCATTAAGTTTGTGGAGAACAATGCCTCTTTTGCACTTTTGTTAGGAAAGGCCTGGATTGAGAAAGATCAGATACGAAGAAAAGAAGAAGAGGTAGCCACAAAACAAAAAAAAACAAGAATTAAGGGACTTCGTGGCTAGGAGAATAACACACTTAATAGAAAAACAAGAGGACAAGTCGAAGCAACTGAGGGCCAAAGACTTAGCTGTCGAAGTTGCAATAACACAAGAAGGCTTAAAGAACCTATATATCCAGGAGAGAAGAACACCTACCCCAGAAGTAGCAAGCGAAGAGGTATTACATTCGAACCCTTTGGAAGACTCTCAGCAGGGCGAAGTTACTACGCTAAGAGAAAATAAGAATAAGAATGGAAAGAGGAATCCAGAGACTCAGATCACAGGAAAGAAGGCAAGAAAGCTCAGTAAGAAGAAGGCAAAGTTAGAAAAACTTCAAGAAGTTCTAGAGAATACTTCGCAGAAGGCAGGCTTGCAGAACTTGAACCTCGCCAGTTTAGCAGAACTGTGTAGAAAGAGACTTCGCCATGGCGAAGCTATATGACTGTTGGAGGCATCTTGACCGTTAGAATGACGCTCTAGAATGGTTAGAAACACAGTTATTGCCGGAAATATCACCATTGGACCATTGAGACTGCGCCATAACGGATGGATTGAGGTATTCTTGCCCGTTGGAGGAATCCATTAAGACATTGCTTATTTAATCCGTCAAATGCCTCACCGAGGCCACTTTTGCAAACTGATATATTCGAGATCACAGAGAATTGATCGCATACCGCGCTGTTCTGTCTAGACCTTTCCATTGACTTGACCACATTGAGTATCTGTTTGCCTACCTGAGCTATTTGATTACGAGCGTGCATGTTGGGCGACCTTAGCACAATAGAGAAATCGGTAGAAGAAATATTGATCGACCTTATGGCTGAGAAGGTCATGTCTGTAGGAATACAAGCCTTATTGACGGGAGGAGTGAAAGCATCCCCCTCGACTGCCCATCAATCTAGTAAAGCAACAACTGAGAAAAGAAGCAAGCACCGCGATGATTTGGCGAACGCAAAGTAGATCCCGTCGGTCTTGCCCGACTACATCTCGCCTTTGGCTAGTGTGGTTAGTCGTGACAGCATCCCACGTGACTTCGAGTACACTCTCATCACTGCGTACCTCCCGAAGGGGATATGCGCAGTAGGACCGTAGCTGGGATTGATCCCAGCTCTAAATATAAGTGATTTCAACCTTGACGACAGGAAGATTTATGCGATGCTCGCACCGCATCGCTACCTGACGAAGACGACTGGGAAGAAGCCAAAAATAATTCACCAGCTATGGATCAAGGAGATCGCGCGGTCGACAATCCTAAATGTCATGAAGATCCCCCACTTCAACAGACATCAGGAGGTTAATGCGTGCGTTAAACTCCTCCTGTTGTGCTACCATGGAGGCTATCTTTGGTTAGATAGGCGCGCGACTGTGGATCCAACGCTGATCCACCTGATCACCATATTAAGCATGCAAGGACCAAACCCTCACTAGTTCTACCCAGGAAAAATGTCAGATCACTACTTGGTGCAGTGAATAAAGGAAGCATATGGTGATGTGGAGAAAGGGAAGCAAGGCTACAAGGTAGCCTCCATCCAAGATGGAACAGTGCGCCTAGCTTGTCAACTGATTGCTAGCAAGCTCGTCATAAAGAATAGGCCAACACAAATTGCATGCTTCGTAGTCAACCTTGCAGGGAAGTGTGTCGAAGGGATGCAGATGCAACAACATGAAGCAAAGCAAAAGACAATGTTTGACAAAATCAAGGCGAAGCTGAAGGGGATACAACAAGATATCTATTTGAGCCGCACAATGTCTACTGCACCGTCATCATCATAAGGTGTAGAATTGGGGGATGAGCCAACCCAATTACGAAGGATAACAGATGTGACAGAGGCTCACCTTCATCAAGTCCAGGAAGAAAAAGAATAGGCCACAGAGGCCTTGAAGCAAGCAAAGGAGGAAGACCTAGAGAAACTTTGGGTTGCGCAGCAAGAAAAAGATGACATTAGAACAAAGTTCGAGGAGGACAGAGAGAAAATCTAGAAAGAGAATGACCAATTGTTTGCAGAGTAGACTGTTGTCAGAGAGTCAGTAACTAGAGCACTTCACTCTGTGTTGGGCTTGGCCTAGATAGAAGAAGAGACAATAGAGGAACAAGTGGGGAAGCTCGCTGAAGCCATTCAACAACTTCAAGCACGAGTAGCAGAGCTAGAACTTCAAGCAGTGTCGAGCACTCCACAAGAAGTATGAGATCAAAGGGAAGAAACTGCCAGGATTAGGGCATTGGCCTCAGAATGCAAGCAACTCAGTAACAAAGTGCGCATACCTATGAGAGACTTGTAGAAGACCCAGAGCTGAGGAGATTAGAGGAACAAATCCAGGAGGAAAAGTAGCAGGCGTTGACTGTGCAAGCACAACTTAAGCAACTTATGATCGTTGAGAATATGAAAAGGCCGTAGGAACATTGCACAGTTCAACAACAGGTCACTACCATCCAGAGCAGAGTGATGGAGGTGACACAACGACTCCAACCAGTGTAGGATGAAGCCTGCACCCTCTTTGAAGAGATCGAGGGACAAGGATCACAGTTGGAACAAGTGGTCGCAATAGTGGAACAACGCCTGGAAGGGCCTGCCACAGAACAAGTCATTCAGGAGTTCGCCGAGTAGGAGGCTCTGGTGAAGCAGTAGGTCGAGGCATCTCGAGCTAAGATTGAGGCCTTTGAAGCAGTGTTGCCCAGATCAGAGTGACTCAGGATGAGTCACAAGTGAGTGTTGGGGGCCTATTGGCCCTCAACCAAGTTCGGTGGAAACATTGGTCGTGTTTGACCATTTTTGGGACTTCGACAAGCTAGTCGAAGATGGAGCACCAAGGTGAAGCGGAGATCGCAAGATAACGCCCCTTTTTGTGGGCTTTTTGGGTTGTAGGGTTTATGTAATGGGTATGGGATGTCAGGCCATGGGTTTACCCATGCTTAGGCCTCTTTTGTAATGTATAAATAAGTAGCTAAGCGATGTAAGAAGTAGTTCTAATCGACTTTATGCAAGAGCTTGTGAAGGTTTCTAAGTGCGAATAGTTATAAATGCTTCGTGCATACTATATGTTGAGACTTGCAGATTTAAGTGCAATTGATTGTAAGAAGGCTTTGTGCCCTGACCTAACTCGGGGAAGGAGGATCTGGTGAGGTGCGCACAAATCTCTTGTCCTTTGCAGAGTTGGATCTATGGCTTGGTGCATGTAAGAAGATTGGAAGAAGCTAATAAAGAAGAAGAAGAGTTGGTGGACGTAGCCCCACACTGGGGTGAACCACGTATATCCTGTGTTATGGTGCTTTGTGCAATGTGCTCATGATGTTTATGATTATGTCTACTTAGTGCACTGTTATTGATGCATGATAGGTAAATACATTGATGCTTAGTGCTTAACATATGAATGAATGTTAGATCTACTCTAATGTTATGTGTTGAATGATTAGATGTGCTTAGATCTTGATTAATACTGTGTTGAACTATAATAAGGGTTTAACCTATGATGTGAATAAGGGCTAAAGACTAATGAATGTCATTGGCTAAGTTCTCTGTTAAGTATTGTGATCACATATCTGTGTCCCATCTAGGTTGTAGACACTTGAGTCCTACAACCCTCCCTGCCTCTACCTTGGGTGAGACTGCATCTGCTTCGCAGGTGTTTTCGAAAGGGCCGATAGTTAGGGTTTTTTTGGTTCACTATTGAAGCATTGAACCCTGGGTCTACCCCTGTGCCAACACACAACAACTGCAGGGTGCTGCCACTTGTGCCTCTGCGATATACATCACGAAGCATAACTTAAGGCTGGAAGTCGAATCAATCGTTGATGTCGTTGCCAACAAATTAAATAAGGTCTGGCTTATTTTTCACCAGATGGCATTTGAACTATCGAAAGGCATTATCCCAGTCCAACCACCTCAGAGGGTTGAGCTCCTTACTAGCGCATGGTCTCACTTGGCTGCCAAAACAGATACCTTGCAACAAGAAATGGATGCCCTCAAATAGAAGGAAATGGAGCCACCTGGAGAGCTCCTCCAAAAGATGATACGGGAAGTAGAGGTGGGCACCTCACTCAAGGCTTTGCTTCATTCCCATGAGAAGGAATGTCGTTGACTCTTTGACATGGTCACAGACTGGGTGGGATTTATAGAAAAATGTAATAAGCCCATCACAAAGCTACGTGCTCGACTTGTTCAGATGCAAACAAAAGCACGTGCTATTGATGATCCAATCGAACATGTTGCCAAGTTTGTCGCAATTCAAGCTAAGGATGACAGGCTGGCTACCATGGATGATGCCAACAAAGAGGCTAATACCACAATTTGAAATTTCAATCCGACAGTCCAAGTTGAGTATGTCCCACTATAACAACTGGAATCCATCACTAACACATAGTGGAATACTCTAATGGCTACCCAACCTCAAGTGTCAAATGTACATGCTGCGTTGGAATTTGTTTTCAATGCCTCAATTTTGACCAGGAAATGGAAAGACCAAATCAAACACTATGATTAGTTTCACACATAGGCTCTAGAGGTTGTACTTGAGTTGAACCCTCTGTTTGAGGGAGGCCAGAGCAAAGAGATGAAGACTTGAGTTAGGATGATTCAAGGTTTGTGGTTGGGGCTTGTTGGACCCTCTGTTTTTGGAGAAGACTCGATTTTGCATAAATAGAATAGTTTTGAGGTAGTTAGAGTGTGTTGCAAAACAAAACAATGCACCAATATAGGATCCAAGCAATGAAAAGTGATAGCTCAAAGAGCCATCAAGGAGAAAAATTGTCCACCAGCTGGAAGGAACAACAAAAAGATCTAGAACCTTCTAGCGGAAACCAAGAAGATGCGAACTCAAAAAGATGTAATGAACAAATCAAGAATTCATGCATAAAGCTATAAGACAAAGAATTATGAAACATGAAAAAGTTGTTGATGCTGTAGATGTTGATACTGATAGAGTTGTTGATGTTTAATTGTAGAACCTTGAGCTATCTGGACCCTGGGTTTTGTACTAAGAATTGTATCTGTAATTTGTGGAGTCTTAGCATTGTTTCCAAGGTTGTGATCAAACCAGTCATGAAATGTAGTTACATAGCTTCCACTCATCTGGGATATGACTATTGTATACTCACCTTTGATATTTGCGTAATGAATATATGATAAATGTTATTTCAGGCCTAAAAATTAGTTTAATTGTGTGTGAATGCTAAGATCTTCATCTGCGTAATTTTTATCTATGTTTCTTTACTTATTCAGTTATCTATGTTTATACTTGTGTGCTTAGGTCTGGTTGGGTTGCGTTCTTCCCACCACTACATTCTCATCGATCTCACTCCATTTCACATAAGTCTCGACAATGCTTCAAGTGAGACCTCCTTCCCTTGTGGAAGGTTGAATATGCCAACGCTCTAGACTACAACAATGCCTTTGTTGGTAAACTCCAAGAACCCTAGTTTCCAACCATGTGCCAACAAGTGAAATCACATCTATCCTCCAAATTTGACATGAAGGATATGTTGATATTATGTTAGTTTTGGGAGGTATTTACCTCCATGTGTAAACCTGACGAGAATAGAATATTCTGGGAAGCAAGAAGAAACCCTAAATTAGTTGGCTAATAACCCTAGAAGACAAGTCGACTCAAGAGGATAATTTGTATTAGGTTATTAGTCTCTAAGAGAAGAAGTCGGCTAAAGGAAATATTATATACTAAGTAAATAGGCACTCAGAATGAGAAGTCAGCCCAGGCACTTTGTAGTTTTAGTATAAATAAAGGAGGCCAGTCTTCATTCTGGCAGGCATTCTCAGAACTGCAGAAGCAACACTTGTGCGCACTGCAGTTAGCCAGTTTGTGCGCAAGTTTGGAGGAGAGTTGCCGTTGTAGCTAGCAGATTTCGGTTTTGGCCTGGACTCTCTCTTGGTTATGGTTTGGAATCTCTGATCAACTTTTGTTACTCCTATTTGGTGCACTATCCTTGGAGAGAGGTGTACTATCTTGTTTGGCTATCTAGCCTAGGGTTTGCTTCCAGAATGATTCTCTGTCAAGGTTAAGGTGCTTGGGGGTGGCTTCGGCCTATGGTTGGGTGACAATAGTGATATTGTCTATGGTTAAACGAGCAAATCCATTATATTCTAATAGGTTATGGGCCCACACCTCCTTCATTTAGTCTAACCACTGGAAGGGAGCATAGCCATAAGGATACTAAGCTCATTGAAGAACTACCGCTAGGGTTTCTAGCAGGATCAGTTACCAAAGCACTGCCGCTAGGGTTACTAGCAGGTGCAGTTGTAGAAATCCTAATCCTCTCGTTGAGGCACCTTAAGTGAAGGGATTGAACTAATTTATGGATAGACTAGTGTGCCCTAGCTTAGTGCATCTCTTGGTACTCTCAACAAGCTGAGACGTCAAGGTTGAGTTTTTGGTCAAATCTAGGGTTGACCAACTCAAGGAAACCATGACTTACTCTATGAAGTCAGAAAACAAGTTAGATGGGGCTTGCAAATTCAGAGCATGGAAGACAAGGATTGATCTCATCCCTTCCAAGAATAAAGTTTTGGATATCGTGAAAGAAATATTGTGGAACCAAAGTTTGAATAAGTAAAAGAAAAGGAACCACAGAATGTTGCAGTTATGGAGAAGTTCAAAGATAATGACATCAATTCCATGAGTATCATAGTGGATTCTATAAAAGACCACTTGATACCTTACATATCCCATGTTGATTCGTCTAAGAAGATGTACGATGCCCTAACAAACCTCTTCTCAGTGAGAAACATTGGACAAGTAATGAGTCTGAAGAATGAGCTTCGTGACATGAAGATGAATGATGATGACAACATAACGTCATACTTTGTGAGAATCTCTCAGTTGAGAGACCAACTACAAGCTATTGAAGAGATCATTTCAAAAAAGGAATTGGTAAACATAATACTCAATGGTCTTCCCAAGACATGGGATGCATTTGCCACAAGCATGAACACAATGAAGGAGTATCCTACATTTGAATAACTTTGGACTTGTTGTGCACAAGAAGAATCAAGGATCGGTGCAAAAGAGAAAACCCAAAAGAAATACAATGATCAAGCTTTCACAACAAGGTTCAAGAATTTCAGGAATAAAAGGAAGTTTGGCTCCAAGAAGAAGCCAAATCAAGAGAAAGATATGTTAGAAATAAAATTCTTCAATTGTCG